>CALZFC010000164.1:167500-238632 GCA_945643635.1 Allodiplogaster sudhausi | reverse complement strand
TTCTCCGGCTCGCACACGGATGTCGTGAACACGGGCTCGTACAACTACCTCGGATTCGCGGAAGCCATGGGACCGTGCGCGAACCAGGCAGCCGCGTCCATTGACGAGGAAGGCATCGCATCCTGTGTTCACCAGGCGAACATTGGTTAGACAACGAGGTTTAGAGTGGATATTTGATATTGGCTGACAGACTACATTGGGAATAAATACTGTAATTAATAGATTAAACAAAATCTAATAATCCTACTAAAAATAAAAGAAAAAATAAATAAAATCAACTAACCTCCAAATATTAATTCCAGGCAAAAGCTCGGCGCAACATCAACTTGAACGCCTGGTCGCCGAGTTCCTCGGGACGGAGGAGGCTCTCTGCTTTGCCATGGGATTCGCCACGAATGCCATGAACTGCCCTGCCCTAGCTGACGAGGTCATTTTTCATTATTACTTATTCAATAACATTTTTTTCAAGAATTGTTAAAAAAATTATAATCCAGTCTTTCTGTCACATAAGCTATAATTATTTCAATAGTATCTCGAAATCATAAGCATATATATGTACGTACATATGTATTTCTGTTTCGTTATGTCTCTACAGACTTCACTTTTCATCTCAAGATTCCTCTCCCTCTCTCTCTCTCTCTCCCTCCTCTCTCTCTCTCTCGATCTCTCTCTATCTCTCCCTCTACTTCATTTTCCCCACATTCTTTTAAGAGAGCCTCTCTGTAAGGGTCAAGGAGCGTCTGCCCGGGGAATTTTTGTTTTGTTTTATTTTGAAAACTTTATGAGGGATGTATCTGCAATTCATAACAGGTTTAGGTGGTCAAAAAGTTTTGAAAAATTTTTTTCTCTTAGATATAAGTAGAAATGTTCAAACATTTTGGATGACCATATTTTCCGTTAAACTTAATATTTCTCGAAAATCTTTTCAGTGTTCGATTCCTTGTTCAAAACTACACAAAAAAGGCCGTGGTGACCATTTCCGAACATTTTTATTTTTATGAGTTTTATCCAATTTAAGTTTTTCAAATCTGGTTTTCGGGCACTAACTTTTTTTTTACCATTACGTCCAGAAAACCGAATCATCCATAAGAAAGAGGAGGAAAAACTACACATAATATGTGTCTACGAGGAAAAAATCTCGGATACACTTTTTGGGTATCTGCATTTGAATACGGGTTTCTGAGCAAATTTCGGCTTTGGCTGCAAACCATAATTTCTTTCAAACTTCATCAATTGTAAAACGGAATGTTCCATTCGATGTAGTATACTTTGTTCGCAAAATAAATTAGTCTAAAAGCCTAAAATTGACTTTTAGTGTTTTTGGCCAATTTCTGATGTTAAAATACTCATTCTTTGGACCATTAATGGGTCATATAGGCAGACTTTCCACATAATCTTTACTCTACAAGAAAGAGCAGTTAAAACTGAGTCGGATACAGCTTTTTAATCAAAATCTGAGGATACCTTTTTTGGGAGTACGTATTTGAATGCCGACTGTTGAAGGCGATATTGTTGAATATTTTTTAGCAAATATTTCAAATTAGTTCTTTTGAAACATCTAGCACCCAATAACGGGTATTCCAGGATTCTTTGAAGTTCTTTCATAATATACCAATCAAAAGTACTCAAAAAGTCAAGAAATTTCATTTTTACGAGCCTAGATGTCGAAATAAATGTACGAAAACTCCTTCGAAGCCAACTATCAGGTCATTTGTGAATCGGATTACCAAAAAGGTCATAACCATTCGAAAGAGCAGAGACTTTTACATAATATATCCTTCGATGAAAATGCAAAACCTGTATATTTTTCAGAAATCTTGAAATTTCGAAAAAAACCCACGAGATGTTTCGACTATTTTGAGCTGTTCTGCGAATGCTGGTACCAATGGAACTTATGTTCTGAAAACTGTGCCATTAGGTTGTTAGAGACGAGAAACATAAATTTGACGTTCATTTTCTAATTTTGACTACCATCCATGGTTCACTTGATCGAAATGAAATTTTTCTGCATATTATATTTCATTCCTTTGGCAAAAGTACCATGGATGGTAGTCAAAATTAGAAAATGAACGTCAAATTTATGTTTCTCGTCTCTAACAACCTAATGGCACAGTTTTCAGAACATAAGTTCCATTGGTACCAGCATTCGCAGAACAGCTCAAAATAGTCGAAACATCTCGTGGGTTTTTTTCGAAATTTCAAGATTTCTGAAAAATATACAGGTTTTGCATTTTCATCGAAGGATATATTATGTAAAAGTCTCTGCTCTTTCGAATGGTTATGACCTTTTTGGTAATCCGATTCACAAATAACCTGATAGTTGGCTTCGAAGGAGTTTTCGTACATTTATTTCGACATCTAGGCACGTAAAAATGAAATTTCTTGACTTTTTGAGTACTTTTGATTGGTATATTATGAAAGAACTTCAAAGAATCCTGGAATACCCGTTATTGGGTGCTAGATGTTTCAAAAGAACTAATTTGAAATATTTGCTAAAAAATATTCAACAATATCGCCTTCAACAGTCGGCATTCAAATACGTACTCCTAAAAAAGGTATCCTCAGATTTTGATTAAAAAGCTGTATCCGACTCAGTTTTAACTGCTCTTTCTTATAGAGTAAAGATTATGTGGAAAGTCTGCCTATATGACCCATTAATGGTCCAAAGAATGAGTATTTTAACATCAGAAATTGGCCAAAAACACTAAAAGTCAATTTTAGGCTTTTAGACTAATTTATTTTGCGAACAAAGTATACACCATTTGAAAGAACATAAAAAACTACATCGAATGGAACATTCCGTTTTACAATTGATGAAGTTTGAAAGAAATTATGGTTTGCAGCCAAAGCCGAAATTTGCTCAGAAACCCGTATTCAAATACCCAAAAAGTGTATCCGAGATTTTTCCTCGTAGACACATATTATGTGTAGTTTTTCCTCCTCTTTCTTATGGATGATTCGGTTTTCTGGACGTAATGGTAAAAAAAAGTTAGTGCCCGAAAACCAGATTTGAAAAACTTAAATAGGATAAAACTCATAAAAATAAAAATGTTCGGAAATGGTCACCACGGCCTTTTTTGTGTAGTTTTGAACAAGGAATCGAACACTGAAAAGATTTTCGAGAAATATTAAGTTTAGCGGAAAATATGGTCATCCAAAATTTTTGAACATTTCTACTTATATCTAAGAGAAAAAATTTTTTCAAAACTTTTGACCACCTAAACCTGGTTATGAATTGCAGATACATCCCTCATAAAGTTTTCAAAATAAAAGAAAACAAAAATTCCCGGGGCAGACATCCATAGAGGCCTCCTTGAGTCTTACAGAGAGGCTCTCTTAACCTTCTTCTGCAGAACTCGCTGATAGTCTCCGACCAGTACAACCACGCCTCGCTCATCGTTGGCACTCGTCTCACAGGCGCCGCTGTCAAAGTTTTCAAACATAATGGTCAGTCAACTATTTTTATATAATTTTTTAAAGTTTATAAAATAATAATAATTAGTTAAAATCCTAATAAATATAAGAACTTTCATTATCGATGTCGATTTCAGACATGGCAGATCTCGAGCGTGTGCTCCGCGAAGCGACCGTCCATGGGAATCGCAAGAAGGGCCTTCCATACAACAAGATCATCATAATCGTCGAAGGTGGAACATTGTTACAATTGAATTGTGCCCTATAAGTATTGTCACGAAGCACAACACTGCTCGAATAATGTCCCTAATGTCATGGCCCACTTGACAATCGAATGCCACAGGAATCTACTCGATGGAGGGCTCGATCTGCGACTTGCCAAGCATCATCGCCCTGAAGAAGAAGTACAAGGCGTATCTTTATCTCGACGAGGCTCACTCCGTTGGTAAGGAAAAGATTTTTTTACTCCACATGAATAAGATATGTAATATTTAAAGTATACACATACATGTATGTTAAGGGCCACAACAATGGCGGTATTAGAGGATGAATTATGGAAACTATATTTTATTCCTATCTAAATAGTATTTCTAAATGAAGGCGCCATGGGCTGCACGGGCCGCGGCGTCGTTGAGTACTGGGACGCGGACCCGCGCGATGTCGACATCCTCATGGGCACTTTCACGAAGAGCTTCGGCTCTTCCGGAGGATACTTGGCTGGAGCGAGTGTGCGTTGTCATCATGAAATTGCAACGAAAGCAGAAGCCTGTCTCATGATTCCAATCAAACAAAGAGTTTGCACAAAGAAGATAAGATCAGCGTCTGATCTCGCAACTATTGTAGAAGAATCCATTTATAACGAAAAAATGAACTCAAACTAACCAAAGATTATGATTGTAGAAGTTGATCTCTCACCTGCGCGCGCAGTCGCCGACTTCTTTCTACTCTTCGCCGATGTCTCCGCCAATCGCGCAGCAGATCATCGCCAGCATGAGCATCATCATGGGCAAGGACGGCACCAATGACGGTCAGGCAGCACTTTCTCGCTCGAGCTGTTTCATATCGAACATGTTCTTGACGATATTCTTGACCTGGCATTCGCGCTCTCTCTCTCTTTCTTCCTTTCTCTCTCTCCCTTTCTTTCTTCTCTTTTCCTTTCTCCTCTCCATGCACACTCTTTCCCTCTCACTCTCTCATTTCTTCTTCAGGCGCGAAGCGAATCGAGCGTCTTGCCCGCAACACGCGCTACTTCCGTCTCCGCCTCAAGCAGATGGGCTTCATTGTGTTCGGCTCGGATGACTCGCCCGTCGTGCCCGTGCTCATCTACTACCCGACCACCTGCGGGTACTAAATAATTAAAAAAAAATATTAAGAGATAATTTTTGCAATCGTTGTACAACCTTTTAAATTTAATTTTTATTTATTTTTATATTTTAATTTATTAAATGTAAATATTTTAATTAAAAAAAATTATTAACTTATTTTGTGTTGGCAAGATCATTTAACTAAATCATATTTCAGTGCGTACGGGCGTGAGATGCTCGCGAGACGAGTGGGAGTAGTGGTGGTGTCCTTCCCAGCGACGAAGATGACCGAGAGCCGAGTCCGCTTCTGTCTCTCCGCAGCACACACCAAGGAGATGCTCGACCAGGTCAGCCAGATATTCTCTCTCTCTCACTCTCTCTCTCTTTCGCTTTCTCCCAATCTCTCATTTTCCATTACGATGTTCAGCAAGATCATCGTAATCCTTACGCCTTGTCTCAGTTTATTGGGGGAAAAATAAATTTTAAAGCATATAAGTACAATTTAAAGTGAGGAAAGTAAGAAAACGGTGAACGCTGTTCTTCGCAGGTTCTGGAGGCCGTGGACGAAGTGGGTGACCTGACGTCGTCCAAGCACTCGCGACGAGCCCATCTCTTCAGAGATAAGAAGATTGACTGGTGATCCGCGAGTGTAGAATCTGTGTCCATTCATCAAGTATCTGAGAGTTCGTCAACAATATGATTAATCGCCTAGAATCTGAGTATATCCGTCAGTAAACCGATGAGTTTTACTTTAAATTTCCCTTGTATCTTTCATGTCATGTTTTTTCTCTTTAAATGTAAAGAAAAGCTGCAGCATCTTGAATTGTTCTAGTCGTCTTGTGCATGCTTTTTTTTAATTGAGCTTCCTTGCCATATGATACTGCGTTTTCAATTTGTTCGTGCCCTCGCAAATCAGTAAGATATCAGCCAATTCGATAAGTACGCTATGAATATCTGTGACACATTGCGGGTCTGAGTATGCAGCAATTGTTGCGCTTTCGAACATGAAGCCTAGAACTTCTTTAAAACCCATTGTCTCGTTAGTAGCTTGAATTCGTAAATATTAGAATAATTTTTTTTAACCCTTATAAGCTCACTTTAAATCGTGCATTTTTTCATTGCTCCTCATTACAAGACTGTGATAAACATTTCCCAGTACCAGGCACGAGCTCACCACGCTAATTCTTCTATCGCGTTGAGACCTGAGAGAATACGGTACTTCTTCAATCGTGTTGGGACCTGACAGAATACGGGACATTCTTTTATCCTCGTATGAAATAAGAACACAATACGACGTGACAATCTGCCTACACTTCTTCATTTAAAACTGTCATGACACGCTTGTGGAGGAGAATCACAGAAAATGCCTGTCTCTTTGGGAAAAGACAATTGAGCGAGCGAAAACATAACCATATAATTATACTTTTTAACTTGTAACCATCAGTTTTTCCTCTCGCAGCCGGGCTGCTCCTTCCTGCCAATCACTCTCTAATCACCATTCAATCACTCTTCCCTTGTAGAGATGAGTCCTTCTCGAGTGCTTTGACCACGACATGTCACCCACTTCACTCACTGCATCCAGTACCTGCCAATGAGAGAGAGAGAGAGAGAGAGAGAGAGAGAGAAAGCGAGAGAGACTGAGGGAGAAAGAGAGATAAAGGGAGAAAGAGAAAAAGGGAGAAAGAGAAAGAGAGACAGAAAGAGAACGACAGAGAGAGAGAGGGAGAGAATATCTGGCTGACCTGGTCGAGCATCTCCTTGGTGTGTGCGGCGGAGAGACAGAAGCGGACTCGGCTCTCGGTCATCTTCGTCGCGGGGAAGGACACCACCACTACGCCGACGTTTCGCTTATACATTTCACGGCCGTAAATACTGAAAATGGCGCAACTACGAATTCGGAATTAAGTTTGACTAGGAAATCAAATCACCCAATCCATCTTTACAGAAACTGGCAGGACCTCGAACCTTCCCGAAATTTTTTTCCCTTTTCTTCCTTGGAATCAAAAGGCATTCAAAGATCGATCGATGTCGCAAGAATGCATTGTAGGAAGATAGAAAGAGAGGTACGGTACCCGCAGGCGGAGACGTAGTAGATCATGGCTGGCACGACCGGAGAGTCGTCAGAGCCGTACACGATGAAGCCGAGCTGCTTTAGCCTCAGCCGGAAGTAACGCGTGTTGCGGGCAAGGCGCTCGATTCGATTCGCGCCTGACGAGGGAAGAAGACAGTGAGAGAGAGAGACAGAGAGAGAGAGAGGAGGAGACGAGAAATGGAAGAGATAAAGGGGAATAGAGAGAGAGAGAGAGAGAGAGAGAGTAAGAGAGATAGAGAGAGAGTAAGTATTGCATCAAATAGTTGAATGGCACGAGAAAGTGTAGCCTAAAGAGAAGAAAGAGGGAGGGAGAGAGAAAGAGAGAAAGCGAGAGAGAGAGAAAGAAAGAGAGAGAACGAATGGCAGGTCAAGAACATGTTCGAGGTGAAACAGCTCGAGCGAGAAAGTGTTGCCTGACCGTCATTGGTGCCGTCCTTGCCCATGATGATGCTCATGCTGGCGATGATCTGCTGCGCGATTGGCGGAGACATCGGCGAAGAGTAGAAAGAAGTCGGCGATTGCGCGCGCAGGTGAGAGATCAACTTCTACAATCAATAATCTTTGGTTAGTTTGAGTTCATTTTTTCGTTATAAATGGATTCTTCTACAATAGTTGCAATAGTTGCGAGATCAGACGCTGATCTTATCTACTTTGTTCAAACTCCGTGATTGATGATTCAGGGGTTTTCCTATAACATACACGATATATAAATGCATAAGTATACCGTTTAATTATTAAATAAGTAAATAAATAAATACATGCCTATATACATAAACAAATAAATACATAATTAAATAAATAGTTAATTAGATAACTACATATAAATAACAAACCCGATTGCCAGCCAAGTATCCGCCGGATGAGCCGAAGCTCTTGGTGAACGTGCCCATGAGGATATCGATGTCACGTGGATCTGTCTTCCAGTACTCGACGACGCCGCGGCCAGTGCGGCCCATTGCTCCTTAACATTTTATTAACATTTTATTTCTGAAATTTTTTTATTTTTCTCTCTTTTTCTTGAATTTCATAATGAGTATATACATATGTATATGACGATTTCACATCGACAAAATAAATTATTTAAAATAAATTACCAATAGAGTGCGCCTCGTCCAGATAGAGATATGCCTTGTACTTCTTCTTCAACGCTATGATACTTGCCAGGTCGCAGATGGAACCTTCCATCGAGAAGATGCCTGCAAGATGGCATAAGTTGGATCTAGATAATGAAAGGTTTCAGAGAGAGAGAGAGAGAGAGAGAGAGAGAGAGAGAGAGAGCGACAGTGATGCAGGCAGAGAAAGAGAGAGTGACAGACAGCATGGTAGGCAGAGAAGAGAGAAAGATAAAATAAGAGAGAAGAAGATAGAGAGAGAGAGAGAGAGTGGGATAGGCAGAGAAAGGGAAAAAAGAAAAGAAGTGAGAGAGTGAGAGAGCGATAAAGCAGAGGGAGAGAGAGAGAGATGCAGATATATGATAATGTCTAAATGTTTGAAGCCGACAGACCTTCGACGACGAGAATGATCTTGCTGTATGGCTGCTTCCGCTTCCTGTCCCCGTGGACAACCGCATCGCGGAGCACTCGCTCAAGGTCCTTCATGTCTAGAATGAAAGTTTCAACCAATATTAAAAAAAATATATATTTTTTAAATTCTAAACATATACTTTTTACTACATATATGTAGATAAGAAGAATGAAAAAAATGCAAATTCCTAAACTAAAGTGCGAAATGACGGTAGATATGTAATAATAATAAATAACCATTATGCTTGAAGACCTTGATGGTGGCATCGGACATTCGTGCTCCGAGGATGAGCGAGACGTGGTTCAGCTGGTCAGAGATGATCAGGGATCGCTGCAGAGAAATGGAACATGTCATCTTTAAGTTATAGCCATAGCAAAATTATTTTTATTCATAGTTGCCACTCTTTTTGCAACGTTCCTCATTACTTAAAAAAGGGATTAAAGTGATGAAAAATTGCAAAAAAAGAGCATAGAGAATGGAAAGAATAAAGAAGAAAATATCTCCTTTTAAAATGATTTTAAAATTTATTCACTCTGCATACGATTCTAATTGGGTAGTTACGAGCTAGATTCTCATTTTTTATACTTATATAGAGAAGCATACTTTTGTCTGAGCATGAGCAGTGGACGGCATTAGGCAAGGGAAAATGCATTTAAAAAAAAGAGTAATTAAAACAATATCAATAAAATAACAGGATGAAAAATGATAAAATGACCTCATCAGCGAGCGCAGGGCAGTTCATGGCATTCGTGGCGAATCCCATGGCGAAGCAGAGGGCATCTTCCGTCCCCAGGAACTCGGCCACCAGGCGCTCCAGGCGGTGCTGCGTTGCGCATTTGCCTGACATATATATATATTTTTTAAATTATTTTTTATCTTCTCAGACCGATAAAATATATTCGTATGGCAATATTTAGAGACATATGGATATACTTTTAATTACCCTGCTATTTAGTTGCAGACTAATTACCTCCAGAATGGAGTGGAATGCCGGAAGCGAGGCCTTCGCGGGCAATCGCAGCTGCCGCTTGCTCTGCGCACGGGCCGGAGGGCTCAGCGAAGCCGAGGTAGTTGTAGGAACCCGTGTTGATCACTGTGGTCTCCGTGCCGGGATGTCTGACACAATACAAGAACTATTCTTGAGATAAATGAACCGAGGACAAATGTTAGGAAAGAATGAGAAAGAGAGAAAGAGAGAGAGAGAGAGAGAGAGAGAGAGAGAGACGGAGAGAGAGGGAGAGAGGGCGAGAGAGAGAGGGAGAGATAGGAGGAGCGATAGAGAGGGAGAGAGAGAAAGAAAGTGAAAGAGAGAGAGAGAGAGAGAGAGCGAGAGAGAGAATGAGAGATACTTGAATGTCCAGTTGTAGTCATCCGATTCCCTGTCCCGTATGCTGACGGTAGCTCCTGGGGCATTCGTGATGGGATACTCGAGAACATCGCGAATCCTCATGAAGACATTACGAGCGTACATCGGAGCAAAGTCATTGTAGAGCAGAGGGAAGGACTGAAGGAGGACAAGTATGAAGAGAATCGGTTAGGACCCCCTCCCCCCACCTCCCTGCATGTAGCCATTTCTCTACCTTGAAGAATACAGGTACAACTGGAAAAAATACTCCCAATTATCACATAGATTATATGATATTCAGCAAAAAAAAAACTTACTCGCTGGCTTTCGAGTTCAACGGCCGCCTTGAGCTCTTCCAGGCCGACAAAGCGGAGAAACTCGCGGAAGTAGGCGAAGAGCAGCACGACGGCCCATGAGAAGTACACCAGGTACCGGGTGGTCGTTGCTTCCTCAAGGGAACATTACTAGAGGGACATAGGAGAGAGAGAGAGACCCAGAAAGAGAGAGAGAGAAAGAGAGAGCTAGAGAGAGAGAAACATAGTGATAGGGAGAGAGCGAGAGACAGAGAGAGGAAGGCAGAGAGAGACAGAGGCAGAGAACGAGAGAAAGAAAGAGAGAGCAGAAAATTATTAATAACACAAAAAAGAATAGTCAAACTATAGTAAATGAATAAAAACAGTTGCATAAAGGTAATATTAGAATTCTAATAAATCATAGCGGATTTATAAATCCAATTTTAATCACTTTGAAAGTATTTCAAGATCACCATTTTTAACAACATGAAATTAATCAGGGCAATCGAAAAGTAAACGAAATGGAATCATACCTTCTCAAACTCATTTGGAGAGCGAACTTTCGGCTTATTCCAGCATGAGTGCTCCTGAAAACAGTTAGCTGTTTGGATGCGGGGAGGACAAGGAGATTCAGACTTAGAGAGGGATTTCTGACAGAGAGAGAGAGAGACTGCTGGATATACATTTTTTTTTAATTTTAATTTTATCTACCCACCTTGATTTTCGAGCCCATTTTGGGTCAACCCCACCCAGATTTTCAGAGTCATGAGTCAAGCCTTTTCTTTGCTAAACCTACATATAAATGTTTCCATGTCTGCTGCATTGAGGGCAGCGATAACAGAAGGTCCCTTCTGGGTAGCCATAAATTTAGACTCGTGAATGCCACTTGGTACTTTGGCCAAGCAGCACGGCTTTTTGTCTAGTTCTGCCCCGCTCATCTTTCTCACCTTTCTCTCTCTTTCTTTTCTCTATCATCTCTCCCTTTCTCTCACTCTATCCCTTTCTTTTTCTCTCTCTCTCTCCTTTTTTCTCTCTCTCCCCTTTCCCTCAGTCTCTCCGTTTCTCCCACTCTCTCTCTCCCTCTCTCTCTCTCTCTTCCTCTTGACTCTCTTGCTTCCGCCTTTGCCTTTCTGCCCTTTCCTCGCAACTGATAAAATGGGTGGCCTGATTCGGCCCAATTCCAATGTCCCCTCCGCCCAACAAAAGCAGTGATCACGCGATTATTGAGAAATGGAGAAAATGCGCTTTAATCTGCTTGCAGTGAGGAGAAGAAAAGATTTCAAATGGTGAGCGCCATGGAATACATTTAAAACTGGGAAAATTTATCTCCTCTAAAAAAATTGCAGAGGAAACAAGAAGATTAATTGAAACTAGAAAAGATAATTACCGTATGACTCCACGTTCGGAATTTTCAATACCGCTAAATTTTATACACTTTGATTATTTTATTATAATGAATATCCTCTCAATACGCGAGCATACCTTATATAAACCGTAATAAATAAATAAATAAATATTAGTCGTCTACCCCCTACTCGTATCCATAGTTTTCGCTCGTTCAGTTCGGCTAGAACAAGAGAGAAAAGGAAAGCGCATGAGAGAGTTAGAGAGTTAGATGGGAGGAGAAAGTGAGAGGGAAAAAAGAGAGAGGGAAAGAGAGAAAGAAAGAAAGAAAGAAAGAAAGAAAGAGAGAGAAATAAAGAGAGAGGGAAAGAAAGAGAGAGAGAGAGAGAGAGAGAGAGAGAGAGAGAGAAAGAGAGACAGATAGAAGGACCAACATCTCCACAACGAGTCGGCTCTGCATGGAGTGCCTCCGGAGACGGCAGGACATCCGTGACTGCTTCGATTCCAATGTTGGCCACCATCACAGATGGTTCCAGTCCTGAAGAGAAGGAAGGCAAGCAGTTAAGGGATACGGTAAATGGCATGAAGAGCGGGAGCAAAGGGAAATACTGATAACAAATGGCGAGTATAACAAGGAAAGAATTAAATAATGAGTCATTTCAAAGGCCATGAATTTTGGAGATCTTACATTAAAATAACCATTTTCAAATACGTGTATTTAATAATTTGAAATGTAAAATAATAATCAAAAGAATAACATTAAATCGTAAAGAACGTGCATGTTCGAATCGAGCAATGTAATGGTGCGTCTTTAATGTGAGCGGGAGGGGGAGTAAAAAAAAGCGAGAGTGAGAGTGAGAACGAGAGAGAGAAAGAGAGAGAGAGAGAGAGAGAGAGAGAGAGAGCGAGAGAGAGAGAGAGAGCGAGAGAGAGAGAGAGAGAAAGAGAGGAGAGGGAGAGAGAGAGAGAGAGAGAGAGAGAGAGAGAGAGAGAGAGAAAGGAGCGGTCGTCAATAGGAAGAAGAAAAAAAGAATGATAACGAGATCCAAAGCGAACGCATACTCTTTGCACTAAGGAAAGGAAACATGTGAGGAGGAGCAATCATTCGGAGCCACTTCTTGTGAACAGTTGGCCCCTGCACTCCCACACACTCAAAAGCACACGGCAAACGAGATACCACCATATATATATATCAGAGGGATCAGACGAAAACATAATTAAGGCTGAGGGGTACAAAGGATAATTAGAACTAAAAACAACCAAATATGTTACTACAGAAATACTGTTACACCGGGACAAAGAACAACTGCACTTATTGAGCCAGGGTTTCAATAGCAGTGAATTTGGCAGCCAGACATGAGAGAAGAACGAGGGACCGAAAAGATCGCATACACAAAAAAAGAAGTAGAGAGATCGTTGACCCGATTCAGTTGCAGGGCAGGAGACAGGAGGGAGAGGACGAGAAGAGAACATAGAGAGATGGACAGAGAAGCACAGAGAGATAGAGAAAGAGAGAGAGAGAGAGAGAGAGAGAGAGAGAGAGAGAGAGTAGAAAGAGAAACATTGAGTGAGAAGGGATTGGCATGAAAGAACAGCGTGGCCTCGGCTACACAATAGCATCCGCAAAGGGCTAGCAACTGCAGACAAAGTGAAGCAAAAAGATTATTTAAAGGGAAAATTATCACAATCTGGCGGAAAGTAAATGTAAAACAAAAAAAAATAATTAAAAGTAGGAATGTCCACTATACCGGCGCAAATTCACTGAAATGGTATGAAACTTGTCGAGATAAAGGGAAGAATGATTTTTGATAAGCATGGAATGAGATAAGCGAGAAGAGGACCTGATGTCCTAGACATGATTATGGAACACTGGCAGGGAAAGTGATGCGGAGAGGAATTTATTAAGATTAAAAAGTCACTCACAATCAGCACTTCAATGAGCATTGTGAGAAATTTGCAGATTAAACAATGACGATTCAAATTGTAACAGAAAGCTATAGAACGCATGCTGGGATAGAATAAGCAAGCAATACAAATCCACGACAAAAGTGAAGCAAAATATAACGGCAAAATTTCGTTTGCTTTTATCTAGCAACGCTAGTTAATTGCAGACCATGAGAAAGAGAGAGATGAAATATTAATAAATTATGCAATCTGCAAAAATAATCAAATAAGCGACAATGGAATTATAAATTAAATTAATGCGGTGCATTTATAAATGATGGCGAAAGTTCTGCTGCCATTCACGCTCCGCTGCTCTCATATTGCTCTGGTCGACTACACCACGAAACAGATTGTACTGTATGTAGTTGGTGTAGCGTATTATTCGAAATTATACTTTTTCTACTTTATCTCGGCTATCATTGTGTTGTTGCAGATACTTTCCGAGTGAATTTGGGAGGGATGTCGAAGAGGCAACTGGGAGAAAGCACCGGAGACGCACCTCACTGGAGGGTGTCGGTATGTGCATTTCATTCAATTTCTTTCATCCTTGGAATTTATACTTCTTTCCTGTTCCACATTATATTTAAAAAAAAACGGACCTCCGCATAATTCCCAACTTTATCAATCACTTTTGCTGACCACTTCTTCCATAAGTTTGCTTGTTTAGCTGAAACACAATGTGAATGATTGCTCGGAGGATATCTTTAAAAGAGCTCATAACATGTTTGCTCTTCAATTTTGGTCCCTGAGCAGGAGTAGCTCTAGCACCAAATCTAACTTTAACAATTTTTCTTTCGGAATAAATGCTTTAATTATAAATAAATACAATAATTCGAAAGCAACCTTTTAGCTGGCGAAAGCGATGCAGCCGTCATCTGACTGGGCTGACAAGGATGAGTTGCTGGATGTGCTCTATTGGGGCAGACAGGTTCTTTTAGCTTCTTTCTTTGCATCTCATTACTAAATTATAACTTGTCGCTGTATTTTTCTTCTTGCAACGTCACTTACCGTATTTAGCTGGATAAAAGTGTCCCCATGAATGAGGCTGCGTGTATTGATCATGAATGAATTTGTATTTGCTCCCTTAGCCGAGAACTGATGATTACTCATGGCATAATCTTACTTCCTTTTGATACATGCCAGGGCTGTGTATTTTGCACTCCCCTCAAAGACTCCTTGCCCTCCTGTGCAGTCGTCATCCCAATGGTTCCAGTTTGCCTCTCTCCTGGTCGGTGTCGTCTTCGGAGTCATCCCCCTCTACGGCATCTTCTCCGTTATCCTCTACGTCGCCCTCTCTGCTCTGCTTGGCCAGCACTTTGTCGTCAATTATCAGAAGGTTCTTCCTTATTGATTTTTTCTTGTTTTCTTCTGACCTTAGGATCGTCGAGTTTATGACCATTTTCAAGCTATTCTTCCCCGAACGATATTTTCTCTCTCTCTCTCTCTCTCTCTCTCTCTCTCTGTCTCACTTCACCAATCAATATTCCTCCTTTTCCCAAGAGGTAAATGATCCCATAGACAAGAATGGCTTCAGGTTGACGAGGAATCGCTGGGTGGTTTCTGGGAGATTGCGAAGGAAGGCTTTGGCACTGCCTTTGCAACCTTCTTGGTCTCCTGGATTACGGTATACTCCGCACTACATTTCGACTGATACACAGAAGTTCAAGATGGAGATGGCTTGTACCGTTGAGGATTGACACGCTTTTTCTCGTTTCAAATTAGATTAATTAATGTTTTCATTTCATATTCCCTTTAACAATACTCTTTTCCATACTTCAAGCTATTTCCATTTCCCCTTGTTTCCGTGGTATTTCATCCCTCGCTTGTCGTTAGGCACAAGAATACCGGAATTCTGTGATACTGATGTTCTCGTTTATCAAGTTACTATCTTTGATGTCATGTAACCGGCTTCAATAAATTATATGCATGAAAAAGTTCCTAGTATGAAGCGAAGGAGTTGAATTCACTCCTAGCGGTTCCTATTTTGAAAGTTAAAATTGTGATAATTTAATACGGATTCTTCCCTGTGTAGTTTATGATCATTTCTGGCTTTTTATTGCAATATTAACTGCCTCATTTTGTAATAGAGGAATATAAGACCAAGATAGAATATGATGCCGTTGCCTGCCCCTGCTGCTGTACTTCTGCTGTTTCTCGCACTGCTCACTCTTTGTCAAGCCGGTCACGGAACGCCTGGTTAGATCCATTTTTGAGCATTTTATATGACATATTGGAAGAAGCAATCAATGCTAGTATTATCTTTTCTTTCCTTGCTTACTAACCACCATCTCTTCTATCAGATCCCCTGTGCCCTTCTCATTGCCAGGACCTAGAAGTGACCCCACAAAAAATTTTTTTGGACCAAAAAGCACTGTTGAAATAGGTCTCACTTTTGAAAGGGACCCTACTAAAGAATTACCCTTAACATCTAGAGGATCCTCCCGAAAAACGCATAAAGCATTCGAAATCATCCGATCTACGGAATATTTTAGGGAAAAGGTACCCGTAGCTTCCCGGTTTTTGGTCGCGGACCCTTCCGGCAAAATTTAAAGCGAGATGATATTTAAATAGTGCCGAAATGCCTACCGCACCCTGGTTTTGCCAGGACCCATTTTCCCTATTCCAGGTGCCCTCAGCGAGGCTCGAGTGGCCATCGTGATAGTCTCGACTGGCGTCGCTTCCTTCGACAGACACTTATCATCCACTGCACGCGACTCCATCCAGCGACAGCTCGCTCCTCATGAGGTACACGTCCACTTTTAAGGGCCTTGATTTGTCATTCACTTTTTAGGGCCGTATTTTGTACTTTTCTAAAATATGAATCCCCCCCCCCTCTCCTTCATCGGATATATCTGATATCTGAGTTCGAGTGGTAAAATCAATCATTGTGGATGATCAGCAGTTGATCTCCGATCTGTTTATCCAATCTCCTGATTCTCTACCTGATGTGTGATCTTTGATCTCTGATCTCCTTGCAGAAGACGGTCGTACTCGTCTCCAATGCTCTGGATGGTACGAAAGCACCATGGGGACATCAGAGTATTTGGCCCTTGATTCCGAGGTTATTATTAACTTATTCTTTATTAAAAAAAAAACTGTTTTCATCAATGAAAATATGAGCTTGAAAAGGGTGTACTTATTGCTAAATTAGAATATGTAAGTAGAAAAAAATACGGCACAATTGTCATGGACACAACCAATGTTTTATTGTTTCCAAGTTTAATTTGCGTTTATATGAAAGGTCGGTGGCAAGATTGATTTGATTTGCCTCCTGATGTCATTTCCCGTTTCGTCTCCAATGACCCTCTCTCTACAGACTCCTCTCGCACTCTCCTTCCCTAGAGTGGCTGCTGCTCGTGGAGGCAGAGTCCAGGGTGGACATGTCCAAGCTGCGTCTCCTTCTCTCCTCCCGTGACTCTTCCAAGGCTCACTTCCTTGGCTATGGTCTCGTGGATAGAGAGTCAGTTATTTTAGAGTAAACTTATTTGTCTTATGTGATAATAAGCTGTTCGGAATATATATATTTTTTTATTATCTTCAAAAATAGAGTAGACTTGTTGCCAGATAATTTCCATAAGCGATCTTGAATGGGGTTGCTTCGAAGTGCAATGAATTAGATTGTTCGGAGAGTACGGTAGTTGTCAATGTCCGTTAGTGTGTTGTATTCCTAACAATAGCGTTGTACGAGAGAGCGCGGGTTGCTTGACCCCCTTGATGGAATGCGCGAACTCTTCAGCCTCTCACAAATATCGGAAGATCACGAAGAGTTCCAGGCCCGTGATCATTCACCACTTCCACGGCTTCGACACCAGGGACGTCTTCGAGTATCCCGACTTTGCCCTCGGTATTTACTCCTATTTATTCATCTTATAATATTTGCATTGTTGGTTTTGTTGAAAAGCAAAAAAAATTAAAGTTTAATTGTGGTTTAAAAACTGTGAAAATGCTTACATTAGAGCGTATGTATTCTCGGATAAATTGACCTCATTTTTCTGCTATCCACAGGAACTCTTCTCTCTCGGAAGGTTTTGGACGGACTCGCAAAAGAAGTGCGGAATAAACATCTAAGCGACTTCGCAATCGATCCCAGACATGAGGTATGTCTTGCATCTTATATTTACAAGAATTTTAAATACTAATTTTTTGTCCTTTTTTTGTACAGCAAACATTCCGAATTTATTTGTATTCATTTAGTTTGCGAGACTCATCTTGGACAAATTGGACGTGCGGCTTACGTCAGAGGTCTGCCATGTTTTGTATTTTAAAACTGGATTTTTATTTAAAGGATTACACTTTCGTTTAAACTTTAAATATCATTTTAAAAGATAACAGGAAACTAATTTCGGGTCACAACATTTCGTAATAAATATTACTTTCTCGGTGTCATTTTGCTTACAATTAGAATGATAAACTTTAAACTGAAAACGAGTACTTTAGAATGAATACTTCTGCGCTTCGCAAGGAGGTCGCCACTGCGTGGTTTGGTCCGGTGAGAATCTATCATCCAATCAGGTTATCTTTTATCGTAAACTACACCAAAACAAATGATCAAAGATTGAATTCGAGATATTATCACCGCATTGGCTATCCTTTTTTTTTGTTATTATGTTTTTGGTGATACAAACATAAGTATTCAATTTGTTCTTAATTTATTCATTTTATATAATCCTTAACATTAATTAGAATTTACACATGATACAAAATAAGTTAACTATGCGAAAAATAGGAACATATCTTCCCGGTAGATAAATATGCTTACAGTACTGTATGTCGCATCCTGCGCCGAATTACCGTAGCCTCTTCGTAGCCATCAAGACATTCTCTGGGTGTCATCGTTCGAGAGGTGTGTGTCTGAGAGAGGGAGAGAGAGATAGGAGAGAGAGATTGATTGATCGTGAGGAAAAGAAATAAAGAAAGAATAATATGATGATTAAATGCCTATTTCAGTCGTTGTAACCAAGCGTACGTGGGCTAAAAACGCACGCCTCGTTGAGTTCTTCTCTGATGTTGAAGACCCGTACATCCCGACCAAGACACTCGGAGTCAGTGTTCTTTTGTGGTTCGCCTTATATTAATGCTATTTACTTTATTATTATTAATATTATTGTTTAATTACTCTTTTTTTGTTGTATAATATTTCATCAACTTATATTTTTATTAGATCAACAACACTGAACGAGTACATTGCGCCAAGACGATGGCCATTCTGAAACACGCATTGGAGCATGAAGAGGTTGGTGAAGGAGAAGAGTGAGAGAAGAGAGAGAGAGAGTGAGAGAGAGATAACTTGGCATTTTAAGAAGTTATTCACCCAAGAGTCTCCTAAAAGGCTTCTTGCTGGCAAGGATATACGTATTTTGAACGTTATATTTGAATTTGTGAATTATAGTTGACGCCAGAAATCAAGTGGATTCTGGTGGCGGATGACGATACTTTGATTGGCCTGGCCAGACTCTATCGACTCTTGCGATGTTATGATCCAGCTGAAATGGTTACTTTTCTCATTAGTGGAATTATTTTCGAGGAATTTTATTTTGATTTACTTGTTTTTTTTAAAGATATGTTTTGAATTCTGTTATAATTTAAAGTGTTGCACACTTCCGCGAGCTTCAGAATAACAAGGATAAAAATATAGTGATTAAGGTAATAGTCGGAGAACGCTACGGCTACGGATACAGTGCGGACGGCTTGGCTGGCTATGACTACCCGACGGGAGGAGCAGGGTATGAAAGCTAAAAGTGGGGGGGGGGGGGGGGTTGGAGAATGTGAGGGTGAGGGTGAGGGTGGAAGTGAGAGCGAGGTCGAGAGTGAGGGTGAGGGTGAAGAATAACTTGATGTATCGACACGGTTGTCTCCGCTCATTCAGAATGGTCTTCTCTATTCCTGCCGCACGCGCCCTCACAAGTGGCTGCCAATGCCCGTCTGATGACTCTCCAGACGAAATGATCATAGGCAAGTCTCCCACTCTCTTTCTCACACTCCCCCTCGTTTTATCTCTCTCTCTCTCTCTCTCTCTCTCTCTCTCTCTCTCTGTCTCTCTTTCTTTCTCTGCGGCTACACAAAAATAGCGATGTCTCCTTACCAAACTGATGAACTCACCTATCTACTTCTTGAAGGAAAGTTGTACAGTGAATTAAAGATTATTTAAGAAATCATCCGTAACAAAGTTAATTTGAATTCTCTTAAGGGCTATGCGCGCGGCAACTCGACATTCCAATTTCACATTCGTCTAAATTTCATCAGGTTTTTTTTCTCTTCATTTTGTTCAAAGTATAACTTCTCTTTAGTTACCAGGGACTTTACTGACCATGAGTGTGAACAGTAAAAAAAGGCGATGCTATGAATGGGAAGAAAGTGTCAGCTTGGAAAATACCATTGCCACCGATGAAATAGTAGGAAGGTAGTGTAAGGGTACACGATGGGGCTATCAGGGAGGAAGGTTCATAGCCCATGGAACAGAGAGAAATGAGAGACTTTCCTTGACAGGCCCGCCCCCGCGACTACGCGCGTGCCCTACTCTCCCGCCAACAACCTATCAGCTTCCACAAGTTCGAGGAGATAGACCCATACGAGGACTACATGCAACTCTTGCACGAAGACGAAGATGATGTGCAGTGGAATGTCCACTCTGAATTATAGTGTGCCTCCGAATTATGGTGTGTGCCTGTCATAGAAGGTATACGGTACTGCTTAGGAATTTAGGAGACGATTGGCTACGGTAACACGCATAAAACATTAATAGCTCGAATCTCATGGTTTATTATATTACGAGGTTTTTTTTTAAATAGTTTCTCCCATGGATGCCTCTCCTTGTGCATGGTCGACAAAGTTTGGAATTTCATAGGGAATTAAGATTGCTCAAGTTGTACATTGTATTATGCATATTAATTTGATCCATATGTATCAATATCTTTTGTTATTTGGGTAGCGAAAATGTAGTCAATTCATAAGCAGCTGTTGAACAACACTGGCATAGCTCAGATATCATACATAATAAATGTAAAACGTAATCATATGAGTGCACTCCATGGGTTGAATGAATTCCCTGAACTGATATATTTACATGATCCTAGTTCTCATTAAGAACTGTGAATTGAAGAGAGTTGCTATCCTCAAGATGAACAGCGATTCGACAGTCGAATCACTGGGTGCGGTTACTGTCTTTTTATTCTCTTGTCTGGATTGATGGAGTGAGATTTACAGTTATAGTCATTTTGACAGAGCAGTTCGATTATTTTGAGTGTTCTTTCTTTTCTTCACGAATACGATACACATTTCAGCAACTCGCCGTGTTACTCGCTCCTCGCTCTTTCATGAGAAGGGAGTGAAGGAAGAAGAAGGGGAAGATGAGATGGAAGAGTCAAGGAAGCGACCGAGGAAGAGTTATCGAGAATACGATACGGATGTCAGCCTGTTCATTGTATTTGCATTAACAAGTTGGAGTGGTGTAGTTCCCAAATTCTATTTGGGCATCTGACTTTGGAATCGATTTTATAGTAATATCTTTGCAGCATTCATCGTCATCGAACTCAGAAGAAGTACAGAGAAAGAAGAGAAAGACGGCAGGGAAGAGGAGAGTGGGCCGGCCAGCGAAGGAGGCTTCTTCATTCACATGCAAGACTGTGGATATAAGACAGGTACTCTCTTAATCCTTTTAAGATTGCATATATTCACACATACATAGTATATGTATATATACATATTCTCGTAGCGAATTTCCAATCAAAAGGGGAAGAAAATGAACATTTCCTGTTTCAGAACTGTACCTTTTCCCTTTTCCAGCTCTAACTCCAACATTCCTCAAATGACTACTTTTTAGCCACTCTCTGAGCCGTCGTCATCGAGCTCCGACTGCTTGGTTGTTCAGTGGTCAGTGACATTGAACCATCTTGTTTCTTTCTTTTTTATTCTTGTACATCGGCTTGCTTGAATGTGGAATTTATCGTTCATGCTATCTTTTACACAATCTTACTCGAGTTTTCTACTTTCCTCCTTTTCTCTATTCATATCTCTGCCTCGTTTTCTTATATTCCCTATTATTTTCACCCCAAAAGCCTCTCTCTCTCTATCTCTCTCTAGCTCTCTAGCTCTCTACTCTAGTTCTCTGATCTCATTTTTTATACTTCTTCCTCTCTCTCTCTCTCTCTCTCTCTCTCTCTCTCTCTTTCTCTCTCCCTCTCTCTCTCACTCTCTGTTCAGTATTGTGGATGGTTGTCATCATGCCCCAACAGCCCGCTCCATGATGCGCTCTCCGCCCTGGGATGACATCGAGACTGCCCTCCAATGGCCCCTCGCCACCACTGCCTCGCCCCGCCAGCAGACATTTCTTATCCAGAAGATACTCGAACAATGGAAACTGACTGAGAGACAAAAGGGTCAGATTAATTATTCAGTCTGTTTTTATATTTTCCCTTCGATCCTCTCTCTCTCTCCTGTCTATTTCTTCTCTGTCGCTGTCTGTCTCTCTATTTCTCTCCCTCCCTCTCTCTCTCACTATAACTCTCTGTCTTTGTCTTCCCTTACCTTCTCTCTCCCTCTGGCTTACAGCTTTGATGAAATCCGAAGTAAGATAATGTTGAGAATTCACGAATGGACTACTCTTCTGGGTGTGCCCACAACATTTCGAGAAGAATACGGACCCACTGCCCCTTCTCAATCTGCCCCGTACACTCACAACGGTAATGCAGCTTCACTGTGTTCCGCTTTCACCATAAATTAATTCAGTGACGTATTTAGTGCTCTTTAACTCTTATCATTTCTTGGGAGAGTAAAAGAAGAGGAGGTTTTGAGGACGTTGCGGGGTTGCTGATTCGCAATCATCTTCGCTTCATGTATGGCTTGGATGAACAGCCGCTGCCTGCTTCAGCAGGTCTTCTTGCAGCACCCTTGCCTTTATTACTTTTCTTTTTTTTCTAGTAATAAAAAAACCTAATTTTCTTTATCTTTATTGATATTTTATCCTTACAATTAATTTTATTTATTTATTTCAGAATGCAGACGTATCAGGTTGTGCATGGTCATAGGTAAGCAAGAAGGTTGTTTGTTCCTCACTCATTTTTCATCTCTCTCTCTCTCTCTCTCTCTCTCTCTCTCTTTTCACTTTCTCTCTCTCACTCTCTCTCTCTCTCTTCACTTTCTCTCTCTCTCTCTCTCTCTTTTCACTTTCTCTCTCTCTCTCAATTTCTCTCTCTAACTCTCTCTCAATTTCTCTCTCACACACCCGCTCTCTCTCTCTCTCTCTTCTCTCAGGATGCAGTACCCACAGCAATTCCCGGCATCCATCAGAGAACCGGCTAATCCGTCTCTTTCCACTTCCAATTGCCCGGTAGGAAGATGTCATGTTATAAGTAGAATTTTTTTATTATAAAATAATAATATTCACAATGATTTATTAATACCTTTGTATCCCCAAGAAATTAGCTGTTGAGTGTGTTGCGGAAGAAGTGGCTGAAGCAGTTCCCTCCCTGGGCCACTCTCCCTGATTCTCCCCTCATCTGCGAGTTCCACTTTACGCATGGAGGAAGGCATGCTGGCAAGCCGGAGGTAACTGTACTTTATTATATTATATTACTATTTTATTATTTTATTACATATTAAATTTACCTACGTTGTAAATTGTACATGACATCAACAACTCTTCTTCTAGAGTACTCTTCTTCTTAAAGTTGCCGTGCACAACGGAGCGGGCGAGTAGTTCCGTCTCCATGAAAGACTCTCCTTCCTCCACATCCTCCACCTCAAGGATCGGCAAGGTCATTCACACCCCGAGTCCGTCCTCGCTAGCAGCAGCTACGGAGGCTGCAGTGCCGCCAGAGCAGCCACTATCGATCACGATTGGTTTGCTAGCTTACTGTGGTAATAGTCGAGTCAGGACCTCTTACAATGAGGATGTCTCTATCCAATAGAGAGAAAAATTTTTTAAATGATTTATAAGATCATTATTTTGACCCCTATCATTGTTATTGCATATTATTACTATTATTGTATTAATAATACTACTTTATTTATTTATTTTATTATTATCATTATGTTTATTATTAATATGTGATTTGTATTAACTATAGCAGTTGATCGCATTAGTGAATAGTTAATCAACTATTATAATTTATACAAATTGTTGGGTTTGAGTGCGACCTACGCAGAAAGTGGATATGGTACCCCGTCTCGGCTGCGCGATTCCCCTCTGTCCGAAGAAGAGAGGCATGCGCAACTTCTTCGGCCGCCTACTCAAGTTCTTCCCAGTTCCTCGTCAGAGTTCTCTCTCTCTCTCTCTCTCTCTCTCTCTCCGTATCTCTGTTTCTCTAATTTTTGTGTCCGTAATACTTCTTGTCAGTTTTGAACTTCCTTCATAGCAGAAAGACTTCCTTAATAATAGCACAATGAAAAAAAATATATATATGTTCAGCTAATCCCGAACGGAAGGTGTGGGAGCGAACAATTCAGGTCTTCACTCCGGGTTTCCTTTTCAAGGTTAAGGTCACTTCCTTTATTAACTTGAAATGAGTCAGAATGCCAAAAATTTAATAATATTGAAAAAAAGAAATATTAATATTTAAGAAATGAAGAACGCCTTGTTCAGGAATGCGATGCGGGCTTGCCTCAGTTCGTGTGCGAGGTCCATTTCAGAGCAGAGGACATCGAGGAGCGTGCTCCCTTCGCGCTGCGCCTAGTGGAAGGTGCAACCAATTTTGTCATTTCTAGCCATAAGAGAAACGACGATTTATTTATCTTGAAAAGAAAGAATTTAAAAATGCAAATATTGAACTGTTATTCCTTATCACTCTCGGTAAATGAATGAAAATGTGCTCCACAATTGAAGAAGAAGAAGAAATTTTAAATGAGCCGATTCTTCAAAAACTGTGGCCTGCGAAAATGCACAGTACGATGAGAAAACTTTCGCACAGGGACTGGCGCGGCAATTTTAACTTTCATTTATTTTCTTTTGGTGGTTGCTCTTCTTTAAAGACATTTTTTTAAGGAGCAGTTCCGTCGCAGCGGCTGGCTAACAAGATAGCGGGTAAATAAATGATTGTCATCAAAAAAATTTTGTCATAATTTTTTTTATTTTTAACAGCGTATTCATGATATCTATGTTTTCAATTTACTTTTAAATATTGTGAGATTTTTTTTTAAATATCATTATGGAATGATTTGCTTCAACATAAGTGAAGAGATGTTTATATTTCTATATTTAGAACTTGATCGTGACGTTGTATCTAGGCCACGGAGAAGGTTGGTGGAGCAAACTGTGCATTGTTGTAATGGTTTTTTTTCCTTTCACAACATGAAGTACCATTAACCCGTACCATTTCCTTTTTTTGTAGATGGGTTACATCATTATTGCCAGCGGAGAGGTGAGGAATGTTTTCAATTCTATAATGTGAATTTATGCAATGATTATATAAAAGATGATAAAATGAAATTTGCAATGAGGTGCTAAAAAAGCTGTGCTAAAAAATAATGCAACCCTTCGATTTATTGCAAAATTCATTTTTATTATCTTGTTTAAGAAATTTTTTTGGCGAAATTATTTTTTACTAATAATGATTAGTACTTCTCGGGATTAGTAATTTACGGCCCTAGTAGTTTCTTCTGATTTAGCTGTTGTGAAGAGACTGCGTACCTCGAGGCGGCGATTGGTAGCGTCAGCTCTAAGATCAGCGGCCTCTACCACGATGTCGCCTCTCTCTGCCATGCCAAGGGCCTTCCGGTCTGAAATTAATCTTATTTATTTAAAGTTTATTTTGCTTCTATTTTTTTCTTATTATGTAATGTCAAAATAACATTTTCGTCAATGGTCCCACCCCGCACCCGATCATCCCCTAATCCAATCAATCGACGCTTCTGGAGAAGTATTAATTAATGCTTTGAATTACCGGAGAAAAAAGGTCTTTTAAAAGCCTTTTTATTTACACCACTGTTATCAACTTAATTAAGACGATCTGATCACAATTATGTTTGTAGGTGGTAGCTCCTAAGCCATTTTCTGATGCGGCAGACGATGAGTTGGTTGGTGCGAAGTACTCGAACAACTTACAGCAGGTTGACTTATTGTTTACCACTTCCACCTTTTGAGTCCTTCATTTTTGCTATTAATTGATTTTTTTCTCATATATTTTCAATAAGTTTCATATTTAAACAGCTGTTAAAGAGGGCAACGCGAGGCTTCTATTTACATTTTTCTTTCCACTAGTCTTAAAACGAAGCGCGTAGTTTTTTTTTTGTTTTAATTCCCTGACCTTAGTATTCGCTTCTCTCTAAAATACGTACTCTCTCGTCCTTCTATCAGGCAATAAGGCGCGAATTCAAACGTGAGTTTTTTTGTCTCCTTTTAGGTGGTGTCTTCAATGGAAAGTGCGATCGGCAACACTTGCAACGCGATTGTCGACTTGGAGAGGACCAGTGTTGGTTTTTACATTTAAACTCTCCTTTATCCCTTTTTAATTCTTGTGCTGTTACGCCATACCTTAAAGGCGCACGAAGCTATAACGTAATATATTTGAATTTACCTCTCTTTTATCGTCTCGTCTATCTAAAGCACATTCTCTCTCGTCCTATGCGAATTCAAAATTGAATTCGGTCTCCCTTAACCAGAGTTTACCTAAGAAGACAATCATTTAAAAAAAATGCGATGGCTTGAATTTAAATTTTGCCCTCACTCACCGGGCCCAGTCCCTGACTGTGGAATAAAGTTGTAAACGTCTGAACTTGTAAACTTGATGGCTTGAATTAATGACGCTTATTTGTATTTTTTTTTTCAAAGGAGCAACCCGTTAACGGCAACAGCAATCACGTGGGGGTCGTCGTGTCTAGCCAGCCACGTGAAGACGACGAAGGCAACCAGCTACTCAGACAACTCGTCGGAGATGCACTTCCAGGACAGGTGGGAGAGAGAGAGAGGGAGAGAGAGAGGAGAAAGAGAGAGACAGAGAGAGAGAGAGAGTGGGAGAGAGAGAGAGTGGGAGAGAGAGAGAGGAGAAAGAGAGAGAGAGAGAGAGAGAGAGAGAGTGGGAGAGAGAGAGAGGAGATCAAGTAAATTCTTGAAGATAATATAAAATAAATTTTTGACTTTATATTGTGTTGATCTTCTAGGTATCTGGTGAAATCGTAGACTTGGACGACGACATTTATGAGGACGAGGAAATGGGGATGGAGAGGTCTCCGACAGTGTCCAGTGAACAAGAGGCGGAGGAGCACTCGCCCGAGGAGATGAGAAGTGTAAGGGAGAGGGGGTTGGATGCGCTTGGGAATAAGACTGTCGACAGCTTGGAGAACACAGGGTGGGCTAGGGGGCATGAGGAATGGAAAGCAAGGTGGGGAAAGTAAAAAATGAACTTGTACATCAGAACATGGCTGGGGAATATCTCCGGGAGGACCAAAATTTATTTTGATGTCGATAAATATAAAATCGGATTGGGCCTATGAAAAACGGGGTACCTTATTAAACCTGCCCAGAAATGACTGCTTCCCATGCCTTCCAGAGAGATGGCTGGAGCGGAGATGAGAGAGGAGAACTAGCAGAAGAGGAAGGTTGCAACGAAGTATCCGATGATGAGGTTACTGCTTATATACTTACTTATTGGCTAATTAGTAGTCTGGGAAGGTCTTTCGTGTTCTTAGCTGCTAAATTATCGTATTAAAGGTAAGAATAATTTATGTAGTACGCTATTTAATTTGATACTTTTACTTAAAAAAAAACTTCTTTTTACAGATTGAAACATCATCGCCATTGCTTGGCATACAGGAGGACCTCCAAGAAGAAGTTCAAGGAGCGGAAAGGACACGAGAGATGCGAGAGACGGCAGAGATGACAGAGACAGAGGCAGGAATACTGGCTGCTAATATAACAGCTGTTTATTCAAATTGATTGCAGTCTCACCAAATCCCTCAACTCGATTCTGCCGAAATAGCCGATTCGGTATGTGTGGAAAGTTTAGAAGAAGAGGCAGACAGTGACATGGATGTGTTGGACTCAGATCAGGTTAGTAAGTTGACCGGGATTGGATCGCTTAATTGAGGGGAGGGGAACAAACACTAAGGGAGAGAGAGAAAGAGAAAAGAGAGAGAGAGAGAGAGAGAGAGAGAGAGGGTGAGAGCTTCAAAGAGAAAAGTGAAAGATAGTGTGCTTAATCATTTCCTGTTTAACCTCAGGGAACCGAGCCCCCGTCCTTGTTGTCGATTGTCATTCCGGAGAAGAGGAAGTCAGAAGAAGAGCCAGAGGAGCCTTGCCAGGCATCATGCACTCCGGTGTCAAGCATTTCTTTATTTTTATAATAATTGTTCACAAAATACATGGATTAGAGTACAACGCTAATTATGCTCTTGAATTCTTATTCTTCTATTTTAAAGATTCTAATTGTAAAATGGGTGCCAACATTTAGTTCCGATTACAAACATTAATATCCTGCTCTTATTTAGGAAGCCGCTCCGGCGTTGCCCAGAGAGGAAGACATGGATGATCCAATGGGAGAGAGCAGCACTCCACCGCAGGAGGCTAGGAGAGAGATGGAGGTTAACTTAGAGATGGATAATGGAATGAGTGATGTGAGCGAAAGAGAGATAAAGAGAGAGAGAGATAAAGAGAGAGAGAGAGAGAAAGATGAAAGAGAGTGAGAGAGAAATATCTAAAGAAGAAATTAGAGAAGTAAAGCGAGACCACTTTGTAGACAATTACTGCTAAATATAAATTTCTTTTAAAATCAAAATTTCTGTGTCAGGATGTCGCTCCTCTCCTTGGCTCCCATCTCAGTGTTGCGACCAGCCGAGTAAGCGAGTCAGAAGGGCAAGAAGGAGAGATGCCAGTTGAAGATCAGGGGCAGCAACTACAGGTCAGCAGACATTAACAACAACAAATAAGCATGATCAAAGCAATTATTGCTCAAATTTAAAAAGTAAAGTCCAGAAATAACGACAATTTTCAAAACGTAGAAAGAAGAGGAGACAGTATTTGAGTAGATAGTTACTAATATCCTCGTGATCAGTCTGTTTTAATTTTTATATGGCTTTATATTATAACTGCACGTAAACAATAATCTTTGGAAGATTGCTATTGCTTTTTCTTCTTGAAGGAAGCGGCACCTCAACTGGCTTCGGCTGCAGATGTTTCGAATGGCAGAGCAAGCGAGGAGTTGGATGATGAGATGCATGTGCTCCAGTCGGAACTTTGCCAGGTTTTTAGTTCTTTTTTTCCCCAAAAATTTTTTTATTCATTTAAAGATTATAATAATTGCATTTAGTTAAAAAGTTAAAGTTCAATAATGATTCACCCCAAAAAATCCAAATTTTTTTCAGAATGCTGGCAGTGAACCGCAAGATCTTGTAGATCAAACAAACGCTCACTCTCATGTTTGCTACTCCGTAGAAAAGGTTTTTTTTTTATTTACTCAAATTGTTTGTTCAGTGTACATATGATCGTATTTTAATCCTGCTAATTCTATAGAAGTACCAATTTTGTTACCGTAAATAACGGTAAAGTTAAAAGTTAGATACTCGTAGGCTTTCTCTGTATCCCCGTTTATGGAAGCACACAACGGGAGTAATTTCCTTTTCTTTAGGCCGAAGACATGTCTTCTGTACCTGATGAGAACGGAAGAAGGAAAGCAGAAGAGGGCTCGTCTTCAGGCAAGCATCGAATATCAGAAGACAGAGAGGAGGAGCAAGAAGAGAGCAGGTCTGAGGAAAGAAGACCACGAGAGGGAGAGGAAGAAGAAGAAGACAAGGAACCGGATGAGGATGTCCCGCCCACTCTCTCGCCAGCAGAGAGCAACGACAGTGATGAGCCTCCTCCACTTCTCGTTCCACAGGTCAGCCTTGGATACTGTAGGGTATACATTAGGATGCTGAAATTGATTTCGCGGTACCCTTTGGTATTCGCCGGCTTGAACACATAGAGAATCTAAACCAGCTTTCAGGTCCAAGATGACAAGTAGTTGCTCAACAAACGTAATCTACCATAAATCCCACCCTTTTCCAGCTGCATTTCCCCTCAATCAATATTGAAGTCGTTAAACACTTCCCTGTGAAATATAAATCCTTATTGTTTGTTTAATGCACGCTTTAATTTTCTGTAAAATAAACGATAAAGAAGATCCGTTTACTTCCGATCATATCGATTCGTGTTTTATCAACGAAACGCGAGCGAATCGACAGAGAGACAGGGGTGCTTTCACGTAAGGCATACCGTCGCATGGGTAGAAACAATCAAAGACAGAACTTAAGAGACTCTACTTAAGAAGTTCGAGAGTGTTATTAGGCCAATAATCCCACAGAAAGAATATATATAGTCCAACTGTAAGTACAGCCTCTATAGTTCGATTTAACAAACAGCGGGGGGTGATAATTCGATTGGCGTTAAATTAGATGAATCTGCTTGCAGTCAAAAACGCTGCCACTGTGGAGAAATGTAATGGAGATGTGCCAAGTGGGGCCAGGAGGGAGGGAAAGGGGAGAGGGATACAGAAGTGAAAGAGGAAAACAACGGGGGAAGTCAACGACAGTCATTTGTAATGCAATACTCTTATCACAAACAAGACTCCAAAACCATTTGGACGAAGGAAATTCATGCTCAAGAAATGCATGAGGAGAATAAGAAGAGAGCAGGGAGAACAGAGGGAACTTCCTAAATTACTCGACGACTTTGAGCACTTTGCCTATCGCGATCGTTCGGCCTTCGTCCCTGAGAATTACATCATTTATTTTAAAGATATCACTTTATGTAATACTGCATGAATCTTGAAGGCTTACTCTATTTTCTCAATGTGGTTAACTTCTTACAAGAGGTTCTGTAGGTAAAGATTTAATTTAGAGATGTTTTGGTAATCGTGTAAAATACCCTTCGAGTCTCTAGAACAAAAGGGTCTGGGCCACCCAGACCCTTCTTTTCCGCAGACTTCTGAGGGTACCTCTGAGGTGGACCCCCTTCTGACCTGAGCGTGAATCGGCCGAGTTGCGGGAGCTCCTTGAATGGCTCGAGACAGAATGGCTCTCCGCTCTCCAGTCGCATGATGCACTTCTCGTCCTGCTTCACGAAGCGCGCCTTCTTCTTCTCGCCCGTCTTCTTGTCAATCGTGCATATCACAGTCTAGGTGGATAAGGAGGGTTACCGTAACCAAGATATGTCTCTCTTCTTTTCTACTTCTATTAATAATACTCAAAGAAAAACATCCCTGTGCGAAGTTTTAATTTTAACCATTTCAATTAATTAAAAAAAGAAGAGGATTTAAATCACTTACACACAAAATCTACTTTTTTTTAAATCGGAAGAAACTCATACAACGATCGCATTTAAACCAACGTCATACTAAAAATTATGACTAATTTAGAAGCACATGACCAATTGTCCTCGTTTTGCTAAAAGGGGGGTTAGGAAAGAGCAGTACCCTGACGGTGACTTCCTCAACAGCCGACTGAATGTGCAGCACGCAAGAGTAGCCAGGCGCGATGATGGACTTGTGCTCGAGGATCACCACCTAAAGTAGCCTTTGGTTTATCCAAGAATCAGGTATTACTATAAATGAATTCGCACTGTATATATAAATAAATAACTTTTTAACAAATCTCCTTCGGCCAAGCGAACAGAAAGAAACCCATTTAGAGTTGATCAGGTAGACTTCATCACCACCAACATGCCGGAGGAATAACTAGCCTCGGCATCGAAGACTCGGCCGACCTTGCAGACGGCGTCGGGGGAGCAGATGATGAAGCCGGACTGCAGGTCTGCCTCTTCCACTCCCTCAACAACAGCCGATGTCAAATTAGTTTGTATTTTATGCAGAAACAATAATTTAAAAAAAATCAGTAGATTTCCATTATTCAATCCTCAATATGCTAATCGAAAAAAGAATTTTTGATGATATGGCTACTTCTGATTGAAATTTCTTTATAGAAAAGAATATTCAAAAGACTGTATAGAACGAACGGATGAAGCTGACCTTCAGCTTGAACCGAACATTGTCACCGCAGACCACCCGCTCAGACTCCACTTCGTCCGACCAAATCTGCGTGACTTGCACAACTTGCTGCAAAAGAAGAGTCATGCCATTGAGGAAGTCATAGGCTTACAATCAAGAATATTGACTTGCTGTCCATACAATAGTTCTTTGTCATTTTTCAGTTAAAAGAGATACCAAACCCTGTTCGGCATCACCAGCAGATTCTGTCCCTTTCCCACGCAACCCGATTCCATCTTGCCGATCACGACAGTTCCCATCTCCTGAATGGCAGAAGAGCAATTCGAGCCATGAGAGTAGTTGCGAGAAAATTCTTGTAAAACAAAAAAAAATACAGTTAAAAAACTGCTTAATCGAACAAATTTCCCCAGTATTAAGGAATAAAATGAATATAATAAGTGAATTTTTTTTAAAGCTGCTGACACTGTACTTGTCGTGGATGATGCATCGGACTGGCCCGTTGAAGTCGCGAGAGATCGAAGGCAACATTGTGTCTACGTACTCGATGAAGCAGGGGCCACTGTAAAATAACAATGAAACCAGCGCAATAATTAAATGTCGATATTGTTTTCATAATTAAAATCAATAATTTAATGTCAGTATTCTCCTACTCGTTCACAACTAACAAAAACGGATTTGGCTAATATAATTCATTCCAAAAAATATCTATCATTAAAATGTCTTTGCAATTGCAATTTTTCAATGATTTCACAAGAGATTACTTCATATCGTAACAATTTTGCAAAGGCATAAAAAAACCTGACGTAGTCATTCATAATTGAAAAGTATAAAGGATGAAAGAGCACATCCGTGATACCTGTACCATCCTCCCTGCTCGCTCGACGGACGATCCTTCATGAAAGCACCCGTGAGTCCAGAAACCGGGATGTACGTGATGTCCGTCTTGGGGTTGAAGCCACACTTCTTGAGATATGGAGTCAGCTTGTCTTGAATTTCTGTGTACCTGGAAAGAAGGTTTGGTTAAAAAAGTTTTCTACACATATTTTGACCAGAACCGGTCTCTGACCTTGCTTCATCCCAGTTCACAGTTGGATCGTCCATCTTGTTCACCAGGATTACGAGGTAGCGGACACCGGCAGTCTAAAGCAGAAGGCTACTTGCTTCGCGAGGTTTAGAGCAAAAGAAGTATTTGAATACAAGCTCAGTGAGGCTCCCCCCTTATGTTAGTAGTTTAAAGAGGCTGTCCATTTATCTTAAGCTATACCGTATGTTATTGTCTGCGTCAGTCGTCGTATTCTGTTCTTCAGGATTACGGTAATTGTTTAGGTCCATGGGCAGCCACTTTAAAGGAAGTATCCGGCGAATAATTCTACAGTAACGCTAGAGAACCACTTTGAATGCGCGCGCTCATAAAGTTGCCTGTCGCTCGGTCGAGAGAGCATGTGAAATAGGAGGGCGGCTCTGACCTACCGTAGCTAATTCTCTACCCGCCAGTTTTTGCGGTACTATTGCTCAAAAAATAATGGGAGAAAACCGCTCAAACTTTCTGTATATATGTTTTACGCCAAGATGAGCTTATCCATACAGAAAAAAGACATGTTAATTATTCCCCGGATACCTCCTTTAAAGGAGGCGAAAACTCAATTTTTTTGCCATAAGGATGATTCTGTGAATATGTCTGGATTGAGCTTGCGAAAGCATCAGCAAAAATTCAATTTACTAAATTTGCATCTGAAAAGAGTCGCCTGATCATGAGGGAAATATTAGTGATTATACAGAACTTTAAATTTAACATCAGTCCCCTGACCAAATTACGGCCAAATGGATTGACGAGAATATCATGACCGAAAAATGTGAAATTTCGTCGTTCGGCCGTAAAATATATACCGGAATCATGAAATTCCGTCGTTCGGCCGTAAAATATATACCGGAATATTCATGATTCACCAAACGGACGCAAACCGCCAATTTTAAATCGCCGAATAAAACGCATTTTTTACGAGAAAAGGTTTCGAAGCAAGGATCTTGGCAAATTGCCAGGATCACGTTGCCAAAATATATCGTACTATAAGATCGGCCATTTCGTGCTAGGGGTTTCCGAGTTTAAGTCTCCTTTAAGCATGAAATGCGCCATTGATAATAGCTACACCGCGTTCATGTGTGTTTAGACAGCAAAACACGCGGCAAAAATCAGGAATGAAATAGTGCTGTCGAAAATTTAGATCCACCCTGGGTTTGTGCCGCCATGCTACCCTACCCCACCTCGAATTTTACTGACATTTTAGGGGAAAAATCAGTGATGGCATTCCCCACCAAGGGGTCAGGGGCCATATACGACGTATGGCTCCATGGCTCTCCAGGATGTCGATACCTGGTTTTATTCCCTGGGCAACAAACCGACCTTGACAAGCATGGCGTGCTCGCGTGTCTGACCTCCTCGGTCGAAACCCGTCTCGAATTCACCCTTGCGTGCACTGATCACCTGAAGTAGCACCAGAAACAAATTGAACAAAACATTCATTACATCGTTTATACTATAAACAAGGTCTGGAGTCTTGCGCCGGACATTGTTCAGCACTGAGTATAATAAATAAATAAATAGCAAAAAGAAAATCTCCCAACGGCACAGTATACTCAGGTTAATTGAGATTACGATACCCCTTTTGCAACAAATGATTACGGTACCCACCAGAACGGCGAGATCCGCCTGGTTGGCTCCGTTGATCATGTTGGGAACGTAGCTCTTGTGCCCGGGTGCGTCCAGAATAGTAAAATGTCGTTTTTCCGTCTCGAAGTAAGCCCGGCCGCATTCTACCTGTAAAAAGACGCTTAGAAAAGGCAAAAAAAAAACATAGAAAAATCCTCTTCTTGATTCGTAAAAAAAAAACACAATACAAGGTAATGTTTGTCAAATGCGAAGGAACACAGCCTGACCGTTTTGCCCTTCTCTCGCTCCTCTTCATTAGTGTCAAGTGCCCACGAAAGATACCTGAAGAAATAAGGAGTCTGCATTTCCAGACAACGATGCGGTATTACAGTTATAAAAAGATGTCCTTAATTACTCAAATAACAAATTCTATCCTTCCCTTCTCAAACTATTAAAGTTGTTGGCAGATCTAGCGGGAAATAGAAGGCCATTCAATTGAATCAGTTTATCCAAATCAATAAATCCCGCACAGTTGTACGTGCAGAAAACGAAAGATATCCTCACCAGCTCTCTCTTCCCTTTTCCTTCGCCTCTTTCTCGTACTTCTCCAGTGTTCGCTTGTCGACCATCCCCGTGAGATACATCAGTTGGCCTGAGGTTAAATCTCTTATATTCCCACTCAACGAACAAGATACCACTTCTGAAACGATTGACTATAACTGGGTAACTAATTATACATAAAAGCGGTGCTTTTTAGAAATATAATACCAATTATTTTTCGATAAATATAGTAAGTTTAAAATAACCTCCGATGGTGGATTTGCCAGCGTCGACGTGGCCAATGAAGACAATGTTGATGTGCTCCTTGTGAGTGCCATCTAGACTAGAGATACCTTGAACTTTGTTGGCATTAGAAATGGAGTTCTTTTCCGAGGAACCAACAGATTAACAAACATCAAGAAGGAAGAAAATTAGTCATTGTTAGCCAAAAATAATGTCATAATCTTGATAATCTTGTTAAAACTCTCGGTCAATAATAAATTGTGCGGAATTAACAAGAAAAGTGAGGGCTACCATCCACGTAGACAACTCGCTCGAACTTCTTGGTCAGTGTGGGGATGATATCCGGAGTGGCATCGGACAGCTCATCCGGCTCTGTCCTCAGGGAAGACACTGTAATGAAGCTAATTAGATTCAGTGCCGAAAAAGGTTCAGTGGACTACTGTAGAAGGGTGGGGGGTGTTACAGAGCAAGAATTTGGAGCACTCGGCGAGATTTGGTGGGTTCAACGCGGTACATTCAAGGACCTTTTTCAACGTTAATTACAATCTCTTTTAACACAAACCACTTTTGCGAGCAGAACACAAAAGATTGTGGTAAAAAAAAGAAACCCGTTTCGGGAAGTGCCTCTTCAGCTGGAGGTGCTTCTTCGTCGAAAGTTTCTTCAGCAGCAGCAACATGAGGTGCCGAGATCTCTTCTGCTGGCTCATCTCGCATCTCCTCGTCCCAGTCTAAGCAGGATCATGATCATTCTTACAGGTGGCATGCATACCACATGCTGTGTAGAATAGTTGTGGAAACGAAACTAATAGGTTTTAATTTAATGAGAGAAAGCACGAATAGTAATGAACTAGCAAAAATTCGAATCTAAAAAGAAAGGACTTCTACTTGATGCAGGCTCAGCTGGCGGCGGCGGCGGAGGAACGTAGATTTGTCCAGGAACGAAGGGACGCGCGTTAACATTGGGCACGAAGGAAACAGCATTCGGGTTCAGACCCTTCTTCGGCTCCTCCGACATGACGAAGATCGAGCTGAAAAGATGCAGGGGGCACATAAACATATGGCGGAATTATACGAAATAACTATTATATTCGTGTTCCTCACTAATAAACCCCTGCAGTAATTTTTTAGATTTTTTTTCCTTTCTCTGGTAAAAAGCGAATGGCAAATAAATGGTAATGGCCAAGTATCCCCGTGTTTTGGCCAAATAATGGCGCAAGACTACTAGTTTACTGATACTCGTCCTACCATTAATGGACCATTTTTGCGAAATATTGCAAGTTTTGCACCATTTCACCATTACCTCGCGGGGAATTGGACCATTCGCTTTTTACCAGAGTTGGGAAAATAATCGGATTCTGTAGCAGAGTAACCGACATATAAGCACTCATTCTCTGGGGAGCAACCAAGCAACGTTCATCTGGCAAAAAGCATTAAGCAGAAGGAAATACTAAAAGAATAAAGTGAACAGACAATGAGCTAAAGCGTTTATGTCGCCATTTAAACTATAACGATGAAAAAAGGCGACTCAAAATTCGCGATATTAGAAGTCATCTATGATTTGAAAAATGTAACCCCAACAAAGAGCGCAACATGTTTAGCAAAACCAACAACAACAACGAAACAGCAGAGAACCGCCGTGCTCTAGCTCTAACCGCAGAGGAGAGGATACTGTACCAAGGCAAAAATAATATCCGGATTCACGATTCCGTTTAGGACAAATGCTGATTTCAATTTTTTAATGGTGCGAGTGTACTTTCTTATACAGCTTCTAGCGATCACACTATAAAAGAACCTTGTTCGAGATATCCCTTGAGGTGGACTGTTTCGTTTTATTAGTTTCCTTTGTCAGTATTTCCGCTCAATATTCTTCCAGTAGAAGTTTGTGCATGCTTCTGCGGTGCGCCGTTGTTCCTTATCTGCCTGTGCCTCCAAGAGCTGTCAAGGTTGCCGAGTGGCTGAGCTGCTTTTGCTCTGCTCTCCATATGCCACGATGACCCCCTTGCTTTCTCTTTATTTCCCAACTGCGACCTCGCTCTCCCGGTCGAATTAGCGTGCGAGCCACGCCTAGTCATCTCGTATTCTTGTTATTCGATCGCCTTCCCTCATGACCATTTACATGGTGCCATCTCGTCATCCATCCAGATGCCTTTCCTTTCTTGTTTCCAGGCGCCACTCGAGAGCTGCCAGCCGATGTCGTGGCCTACTCAGAAGTAGAGTGCTTGACTGAAGGAGGTTAGCGAGAGGCTCTGAATATTCATTCAAATGGCTCTTTCCTTCTTCATCAAATGAATTGACGACACTACTTGACGATCTCTTTTTTTTTCTAATTGAGCTTCCCCAGTTGCATTCACTGAATTCTTTCCCTCCAAGAATGCGCGGCTTGGCGCACAATCTAATTTGAGGATTGTAAAGTCAATGACATTATGATGTCTCTATGCGATTTCCATGTTAGAAGAACGTCTCTCTCTTTCCTATCAAGTTGAGCACAGAAAAAGTGCAGCGATTCGTAATGGTCCAAGGAATTTCCTCATTTAAGTCGTTTAGCAGTAAGTTGGAGAGTTCTCTTTCTCTATATCTAGTTATCTCTTCTGTCTCTCTCGATCCCTTCATCTCTCCAAGTCTCTCTCCATCCCTTCATCTCTCCAAGTCTCTCTCCATCCCTTCATCTCTCCGTCTCTCTCCATCCCTTCATCTCTCCAAGTCTCTCTCTATCCCTTCATCTCTCCGTATCTCTGTCTATCCCTTCATCCCTCTCTCCATGTCTACCGCTCTCTTGCTCCCTCCCCTCCTCCCGATTTCCTCACTCGTTCCTTCGTCATAGACTCAGCAGTGTTTCAGACAGTCTACTCTCCATTCCATCAAATTGCTTTCTTTCACAGAAGGGCGTTGCTTCCACCGCGCGCGTTAGCAGTCGGTCCATGTTGGATCTCTCGACAGCTTGTGCTATGCAATCTTCAATCATTTCGTTATATTCTCTCTCTATCTCTCATCTCTCTCTTTCTCTATCTCCCTCTTACTCTCTCTCTCTTCTCTCTCTCTCATCCGCGATTTAGCTTCTCCATTCGTGCAATTCAACTGTGCTCTTTCCTAGCGGCGTTCATCGCATAGCTTCCTCTGATATATATTTACCCAATGCAAATCATAATTTTTTTTGTTTGCCAATTTTGGGCACGCTCATCAACTTTCTGACAAAGAATGAAAAAAAAGTATATGAATTGGTGTGCAAATAGAATGAGTGTGTTGAGGCAGAGAAAGAAGAGCCCGAGATGCACGAGCCAACGTCGCCTCGCTCTCCGCTCTCGCTCTCTCTCCACTCGCCATGCAGTGAGCTGCTCACTGAGCGCATTTACAAAGTTAGAGTTTACGCTGTTAAACTTGTTAAAGTTTATAAATAAATAAAAACCACCTTTTTCATTGAGAGGAATAAACATGAATAAATAATTTGTGTTTTGAAAATTCTTTAGAAAGAAATGTAAGTGTTGTTACTGATAGTTGTTCTATCGTTGGAACAACAAAAGTACTCTTTTCCTATTCTGCAGATATGCTCCGAAGTGCACGTAGGCATGCGGATGGACCAAGATGCAGCAGGGCACATCAGAGAGCTACTCGACAGGGTACTCTTCGAGGTGAGGACAAGGGAAGGAAGAGAGAGAGAGAGAGAGAGAGCGGGAGTGAGAGAAAGAAGAGAGCGAGAGAGGGAAGAGAGCGAGAGAGAGAGAGAAGAAAGCTTGAGAGAGAATGAGTGAGAGAGGGAAGAGAGCGAGAGAAAGAGAGAAAAGGGAGCCAGAGAGGGGAGAAGAGAGCGTGAGTTATAAAAGAGGACAGATAGAGAGAGATAGAGAGAGAGAGAGATTCGAGAAAAAGATTCATGAATTCCTTGTGTCCTAGCTGCTCCACCAAAAGCCTTCCGTGATGCCCGATTTGGAGCGTCAAGCTGCGCAACTTTTCTCAGCTCAGCAGACAAGAATGATCAACATGGTTGGTCCATTTTTTATCTTTTTTTATTTTTTTTTTATCTACTGGTTTTTTTTATTATTATTGTAATAATGTTGTAAGAATATGCTAGTTTTATCAGTACTCTCAATTGTGACATATTATCCAGAGATCTCATCATAACACACTGTTTCTTATTCTATCATATCTTTAACTAATAATGACGAATCTGATAAAATTAATCTCAATAAATTCTCTTCCTTGCAGGAGTGGAGTGACTTGATGCAACAATTCGGAACTCGCCGTCCTTTCCGCATTTCCTTCGGCGCCAAGACTCTCCAGCTGCAGCAGAGACTCGTTGTGCTCATCAAGGTTAAACCATTTCTTATAATTATAATCATTCTTATTAATAACCATCACCATAATAATCATTCGTATTAATAACCATCACCATATTTTCATGTCTTTCAATTAGTAACTATCCTTCCCACTGTACTATTGATTAGGAGCTCTATATCGATGATCAATGATGGAGTACGCTTTGTAATTGTTGATAAATGTAAATGTATATTTCACTGTTGCTTTATTCAATTAAAGCAACTCCAATTGCTATTTCAAATATCTTAACTTCTCAGGAATACCTTTGCATCCGAGAGAAAGAGAAGAAGGAGAGAGAAAAGGAGTTGGAACGAATGGCCATCTACCTACTCGCAGTTGTCGATCACATTACAGAGGTTTCTTTCTGTTTAGATCTTTTTTTTCATTCTTCTGACTTAAGAAATACATATATTTACTGTTTAATACTAACAGTAAGGTTGTTTCTTGGCAGCAGTAGTTATTTACATATTGCTCGATTTCTTACAGGATGTCCTGAAGTGGACAGGCGACTACGTCATGAACATAAGAGACGCTGACATGTGCATAAGTCTCCAGAATCTCAAGATTGCTCTTAGCGCTGATAAGGTTATATTTATATACTACTTTTGTGGAAAGAAACTGATGAATAATCTTGTAGTAGTGTTGATTATGTATTACTGCTACAATTGTTTTTCAATAAGTAATTTTAATAAATAGTACTAAATCTCTCGCTATTCATTAATGCCCTTAATAACCGGATAAAAATTATTAAACTTAACAAAAGTAACCCTTGACACTTCAGACTCTGATGCAACTGGCGGAGCTTCTCCAGAAGACGGACGATGACTCATCGGCTCCAAGCGGAGGACTTCTCGGCGGGTTCATCTTCGACTTCGATCTCACCGAGCCACTCACAGCCACTGCAGCCGTGTCCACGCCGAAGAGGATGGGCAGCTACCAGGAGGTGAAGACAAGGGCAGGGAATCGAGAAGCCATTGTCAACTTGAATGGGAAAAACAGGGAGGGTAGAAGTCTTTACGAGATGTGTCTCATGGAAGAAATGGTATTAGTTTATCGTGGAAAGGAAGGCACTTGGAATGATAGCAGAAGGTGATTTAGACATACTAATGAATAAATACGAATAGATATAAGTATTTCATTAAAAAGAAAGGTAGACAGAACGTACAAATCTTAAATGAACAACCATGAGCTAATAAAGAGTTCAGACTTGTACCCAAATGCTGACCGACGAGCGGCAGTACATGCGTGACTTGAATCTCCTCGTCAATGTGTTCCGTCGCAAGTTTGACTCGGCACTTGCACCAGAGTATAAGGTTTTATTTTACTTTATTTTTAATCCACTTTAACATCAGCGCTGATTTATTTCTCTCGGTATTTTTTCAATATCTACATACGATAGGTCTCCATTCCATCATCAGAATGTCTGTGACTACCGTAGTCTAATAATTTGGCAAATTACAGTATGCTATATACATAATTTCACCCTGTTGGTTTTTTATATTTTATATTCTTACTTGATTTGCAAATTTTTTTATGTGATTTTTAAGCTATTGCTTATCTGTCAGCTTTCCTGAATCCTCTTTAATTCCTAATTAGTATTCTCTTTTAGGGGTACCTAATTAGTATTCTTTTTTAGGGATACCTCGACCAGATTTTTGGCGATGTGGTCGAACTCCATGAGTTGACAATGAAGGTCTGCTTCAAAATCTTCACTTTGATTGTAAAAGAAAATGTTAAGTAACTAGAAAAAAATTATTGTATAATCTCAAAACTCAGATATTTCAGACTTATCATTCTTTTTTTCTTAGAACTCTCTTGTGAATCCAATTATGATTCGACTTGGGAAAGTGTAAATACTGTTTAGATGGAGCGAACTCTGGAGGACAGCCGCGAACTTGCCGACCAGCACTGCCTCGGAGTGGGCTTCTGGGAGTTGGCTGAGGCTCACGAATTTGATGTCTATCAGCAGTACATTGTGAATTTTTGGTTAACTTTTTTCTTTATTCAAAGTAGTATTAATGCCATTTAAGAGGAATACACTGTTTGAATTTCATTTGGGGAGGGGGGGGGGACTTTCAAACATATTATTTTTCTATTCCAGGAGCACATTTCAACGTCCTGTAGTGGTGCAGCAATCGCGAAAGTTCTATCGGAGAAAAAGTACTCGGATTACTTTGAGGTTAGACATTTATGCATGTCGTTTACGAAGACAATGTTGTTTTATTGATAAATGAATCTAAAGTTCTCATAATTAATTATTTTATTACTAGAACGAGGCTCGTAATTACGTTGGGACCTCGTCATCGGCTGCCTTCAAACTCTCCGTGAAGTACGTGCTGCCGATTCTACTGGAAGCTCCCGTCTTCCACTTCTTTCGCTATATGGAGTATTGCTCGGTTTGTCATTCCTTGTTCTTCTTCTCCTGTCCAGCTTCTGGGTCGTATAGGGATGGTGCTCAAGCCCAGAAACATGGGTTAAAAAAATTGGGAGAGTTTAAAAAACATAATTGTAATTATAGCTCCGAGTCAAAATCAGGATGGATACGTAAAATAGACCCGATATCTTTGTTACACTGTTCTGTTCTCCTTTTCTGCTTCTTCTCTCCTCTTCCTTCTACAACATGTCCATTCTTCTTCTCAGCGCCTAAGCATGCTCAGCGAGAGCGATGAGGACCGAACGGATCTCCAGAACACTCGCACTTATCTTGCCGGAGTCGCCGCCAAGGTCCGCATTTCTGCCATACTTTATTTTCTTTATTTTTTTCTAGTTCATTTATTTTCTGGTGATGATGCAAATGATTCATAATATAGCTAAATCATTTTTAAGATCGAAAAAGCTCTCGACTCATGCACTCCACCGATGAAGAAGCGACTTAAACAGTCAGTTTTACGAACTTTAATTCAGCGCTTATATATCTCAAGGTTATCAGAGTATCACTAGCAGGAATGCTTATTCACTCTTGTTTCGGCTTATTCATTTAATTACTTTTATGTACGACACCGATGTGATACGTAGGGGTTTTTTCTCAGGAGTACTGTAGTTTCACTTTGTTCCTACTAGAAGATTGGGAGTACTTAGACGGCTAAGAAATATATGAGGGGGCTTAGCTCCCGGAAAGCGAGGTATGGCGAACAAAAACAAAATTTGTATGAAGTAGACGGCACCTTTTAAAATCTTTTCAGGTCTCACTAAATGCTTATGCTCACGTATCTTGGCTTTTTTCTTTAGGAGTACTGTATATTCTCGTTGTTAGTACTGTAAAGGATTATGAGTGCTAAACAACACTCTGCAGGGAGCAAGCGACGCGAGCAGCGAATGCAGAGACAGGGACGGTCGAGCGGATTCTGGAGATTGAGAAGAACCTCGAGGGCTACACGGACGAGCCCATTGCGAGGACCTGTCGGCAACTCATCAAAGGTTCTTGTTGTTGTTGTTGTTGACAAGTTAGGGTTTTTCTTGGCTTTGATTAGCTCGGTCTGTGTTGATTTTAAGGTAAAAGTAAAGTGGCTCTTTATGGGTAACTTAAATATTCGATGCGCTCAATCCCTAACCAAATTACAGAAGGAGATCTCACCATGGTACGACCAAGCATGAGCGTACTTACAACAGGTTTGTGTAATTGTTTTTTTTGCCTATTTAAAGATATACTTCATCGAATTCTTGAGCGAAGAATTCTTTGAAAAGTCGCGTGACATCTTTTCTCATCGCCTAGAGTCCATTACAACGGATTCCCTTGATCAGAAACTGGGAATAAATACCACTGTCGGCCTCTTAGGAAAACAGGTGGGGTAAGTAGTTTTGGGCACAGAATGCAATGTGGATAAGAGTGAGTTTGGCTCTGGGTAAGCCCAATATCTGGGTTGATTGATAAAATAGATGGTACCCTTCAACCCTGATCAGAAACGGTCCGCCGCCGCTGGTCGACCGAGAGGCATGTCTACGTGTTCGATCATCTGCTCATCCTGTGCAAGATGCACAAGAACATCTGCAAGTTCAAGGACCGCCTCTCCATTCGCACCGTTGAAGTCCACGACCTGGAAGACACGGAAGGCTAGATTGCTGTGCAACTTGATCAATAACCCCTAAGATATTGATAGGGAGGTTGATTCACTTTTCATTTCTAAGCTGGATACCGGACGGCTTTTTCCGCAGTTATTGTCAAGCTGTTGTGAGGGAAGTTGATTAAACTTGATTTTTTTATTAACTGGATTCTAGAACGATTAAAAAAGTAATTGGGAGTATCAAGTCTATACGGATGTGATAACAGATGTATGATTACAGTAGTCCAAAATGCCTTCCGAATCGAATCGCGCGAGAGGCGCGTTGGTGGCAGAGGCAGAGGCGAAGAGAACTACAGGTACATCTTTCTTTGTATCTTCATAAAAAAAAAAGTATAAGAGAGGAGGCAGGAAGAATCTGAAAAACTTGGTTGAAGTCTTGATTTAAAAAAAAGTAGAAGAGACAATGCAGGAAGAACCTTAAACACTTGGTTGAAAGGCAAATAAAGTTTAATATTAGTTCTAAAGACAGTTTCCTTGAACCAAGGTGCTCGCTGCTCTTGACAAAGCTTTAGTATATTTCTGAATTCTTTTTCAGGAGTATAAAGTACACTTTCGTGTGCAAATCAGCAGAAGAGAAGGTGGCCTGGATGGAGGCGGTCGTCAGCATTCAATCGAGAAGGTTTCTTATCTTCTTTTTTTGTTTTACAATTACTTCAAAATGGAATCCTTTGTGGGCAGGCAAAGTTAGTACTTGTGTGCTTCAACCGTGTGTTTTCTGAAAGATATTTAAAGCTCGTTTTCCTGATGGCATGTAGAAGACCCTGTTGTTGACGCAAATATTGATAAAGAGTGATTCAGCCTCCTTGATCGCATGCTGGACGGGTATCTGAAGGAGGAGAGAAAGCGGATTCCACTCGTGGTCCCCACCGTCGACCAGTACATCTTTGCAGAGCCGGATACTGACGAGAACATTGTCTTCGAGGTTGGACAGTAGGAAAGGGACTTCTCTCTCTCTCTCTCTCTCTCTCTCTCTCTCTGCCTTTCTCTCTCCTCTTTCTCTCTCTCGCTCTCTTTATTTCTCTCTCTCTCTATCTCTCTCTCCTCTTTCCTCTCTCGCTCACTCACTCTATCTATTTCGCTCTCTCTCTCTCTCTCTCTCTCTCTCTCTCTCTCTCTCTTCGCTGTCTCTCTATCTCCTTTCTCTTTACTCTCTTGTAGGATTACACCTCCAGCAGCGGCATTCCGGTGGTCAAGCATGGCACACTGGTTAAGCTGGTGGAGCGACTTACTTATCACTTGTGCGTTCTGAGTTAACTTTTGAGTGATTTCATGATATTGCTTCCTAGAAATGTCCAGAATGTATTTGACAACATGAAAACAAGATGACAAGTGTTTTTTTTTAAACATTGTGTTGCATCTTCTTTTTATAGTAATAGAAGTAATGATAATTATAATAATAATAATAATTATTATTATTATTGTTATTATTTTCATTATTGTTATTATTTTTTAATGATTAATTATGAAGAAGAAGTGGCTGCTTGAGGTACACCGACAACGCGTATGTCCGGACTTTCCTCATCTCCTACCGTTCCTTCTGCATGCCTAGTCGCCTTCTGAACCTTCTCATCCAACGCTTCGAAGTTCCGATCCCGTCTAAACTCCTCGTTCATCAACCGGAGATGAGGTTAGGGAATAAAAAAGGAAAAAAGGACTATTTTTTGTATTTATGTGTTATTGTTTTAATCGAGTTTTTTTCATTAATTCATCTTTGAAAGCATTTTACTTGTTTCTTATAATTTTTATTGAGGTTAAAAAAAATTAATTCAGCTTTGAATAAATGTGGAAATACGTCCTTTCTCACAATCAATAAAATGAAGAAGAAGAAAGAATGATAATTGAAGGGGCGGTCCACTGGCTGGCCGCTACGACACGGTGCAATCGCATGGACTGAGTGGAGGGACGAGCGGGGCAAGCTGCGCAGCCTCAGCGGGTGGCATTGGCATTGCTACGGCTGCCTTCTTCAATTCTGCCTTCCTCGAACAGAGCTACCAGCGGTTCCGCAAGGAGTACGAAGCACCAATACAACTCAAGTCAGTTCGAGAGAAAGAAAGGAACTGCATTTGGAAACCCTGCAAAAAATGCGTTCACTAAGTACATGGTTACCATGGTTCGCTTATCTTACTAGTTGGCTTTCTCCTTTTTCTTCCTACGTTGTTTCCTACTGCGAAAGAGAATGAGATAAAGAGAGGAGAGAAACAGTGCGAGAGAGAGAGAGATAGAAAGAGAGAGAGAGAGAGAGAGAGAGAATGTGGAGAGAAAGAGAGCTAGAAGGAGAAAGAACGAGGAGAGATAGAGAAGATAGTGAGAGAGAGAGATTGCTTGCAGAGTGCTGAATGTGATGCGTAAGTGGGTGAGTGACCACTGGTACGACTTCGATGCCGACTCCGATCTCCTCTCCGCCCTCCTCGACTTCCTCCAGAGACTCACCGAAGCGCAGCGCTCCAGCAATCAGCATCGCAAATTCGCCAAGAATATTATTGTAACGGATTTTGTTATTCGTTCCCAACGCTCAATTACGAAAGTAATTCTCGAAGATTTTGTTCAATAATATTGGAAAAGGCAATCCAATTTGTACAAGCAACATGTCATAATTTCAGTCAGTGATCAAGAAGAAAAAGCAACAATGTGGAAGTGCGGACAACGGCCACTCCAACTCGGCCTTCTCTTTCGATGATGATACGGTAGGTCTTTGGGCGAGATATACAGTAATGAGTATTTCGTGACCACCCAAGATAATATGTTTCCAGCTCCTATGTAAATGTCCTTGTGTCGCTATTTGTTTTATGGTTAGTTATTTTAAAGCTGCCAAAAATTCGCGCTTGAATTCGCTCCGAGGGCATGTGATTTAGAGAGGCGCGACTAGAATTGTCAGCAAGATTCAAATTCAAATAGATTTCGGATGAGTGTCGTGCTCCTTTAATCGGTGCCATTTTGTAGGTCGCTGCAGCAGCGACTGCCGCCCGAGCTGCCGTCCAAGCGGGAACTTCCGACATCAATTCATTCCAGCCAAAGAAGCCTGACGTCATATATTTCTTTCCTTTATCCAATTATTATTTCTGTATTAAAGAAATGATTTAAAATAACTCTGCGAAATCGGCTTTATTTGTTTACTCTCTAGAAATTTTTTACCATCACCGGCAGGTGAATGAATGAGTACTATTATGCAAATGAGCAAAATATTTTAGATATATAATGGCTGATTACATTAATTGATTAATTCATTTTAAAGTCATAATTTAGAAAGGATATTTTAGTAACATAGTTATCCCAATTTTGGTTACATAATTGTTGTCATTATGGGAGATAATTCTTCTTATTTGTAGACGGTCTGGCATGCAGCGAAGAAGGGAGATGTAGCCAACTATGACTTGCTCACTCTGCATCCCCTCGAGATTGGCAGACAGGTTGGTTATTCATTCTTTCCTTCTACAACACTTTGATTGCATCAATAGTTCAACCTAATTATTGAAGTACTACTGCTTAAAAAAGGTTCGGATTCGTCAAACAGTACGTTGCTGGTTTTGCATGTGTTTCGAAACATTTTATCAGTTCTGATTTTGAATAAGAAAGAAAAAAGATCTTGTTTAAGTTGACCCTTCTGCACTTCGATCTCTACCGAGCAATCAAGCCAGTCGAATTGGTGGGTGCGGCGTGGATGAAGAACGACAAGTACAAGCGGAGTCCACAGCTGCTCAAGCTGACGAATCACTCCACTCTTGTAAGGAATTCATTGTCTCCGTTCCAATCTTATCCATTTCAAGCTCATTTTCGACTGCTTGGTAAAACGTAGTGGAATAAGAGGCTTGGAGCCCTGAAAGTAAGGTGTTAAAAAAAATTTGTAAGCCAAAATCTTGGTAGGATATGGCTCCGGAAAAGCCGAAAATCAGAGTGGTTATGTTGATTTAGAGTTTGTACTTTTTTAACCCTGATCATCGTTATGCGACCGTTTCAGCTTTCTTACTGGATATCACGATCTATCGTCGAGACGGATTCACTGGATGAAAGAGTGGCTGTCTTTGCGAGAGTCATTGAGGTAGTTGATGTTGTATCAATGATATCTGATCTCTTATCTCAGATCTCTAAACACTAATTATCATATTATTTACTAATTTGTTTAGTAAGCTTATTTCATGTACTTGTTCTGAACATGTTTGTCTATTTTTTTTTAACAGTTTCTAAGTTATTTTTTTTAACAAAGAAAGGGAAAAATATGTAAGTTGTAGGTGATGATGGTGTTCGAAGAGCTGCACAACTTCACGGGACTCGTTGCATTCTACAGTGCCCTGAATCAAGCTTGCATACATCGCCTGACTTGGTGCTGGGATGTTAGTTCAAATCTATCTCTATCATTCATTGCGTATTGCATTATGTATTTTCCTATTATTTATTTAGAATAAGTTTGCCTGTAATAGATCTTGGATAATTCAGCGACTCGACAACGAGAAGCAAAAGTGTTACGACCGCTTCAAGTCTCTCTGTGGTGTTCATTGGGAGGAAATGATGAAACGGCTGAGCACGATCAACCCTCCAGTCGTTCCCTTCTTCGGTACTCGTCTTTCATTCCTTTAAAGGAGTCAAAAAGTAACTCTTGAATTCCCGTCTTTTTACCTCAAACAATGGCGGGAGAGCATGTGATTTACAATTAGAGAAACGAGGCTACAAAAGTCAGGAAAGTTCAAATAGATTACGATTGAGACTCGTGCACCTTTAAACAGGCGCGTATTTCAGGTCATTACCTGACAACGATTCACTTCTTCGAGAAGGGCAACGTCACCTTGGTGAATGCTCCTGGAGTCGAGCTATTGCATGAGGTTCAAGTTGTGGAATGATACTGTTTTGTTCAAAAATTAAAAATTTTTGTTTCTTTTGTCTAGAAGAGAGGTTACTATGTATAAAAATGTAAATTTGAATAGCCATGGGTATATCTTCAGGAGGATGGCTCACAAAAGCGGGTTCTCATCTCTTTCCTGAAGTGCCGCCGCATTGCAAATGTCATCACGGAGATCCAGATGTGGCAGAACGAGCCATACGCTCTGCATGTCGAGCCGTCCATACGGGTATGTCGCATGCCGTTTATAATTATGTATTAGTGATGTTAATAATAATAATAATTATTATTATCACTGTTTTTATTATTACTACTACTGTTATTATTAATACGTTTCTCGCACCCTGTCCTAGGAAAGGGCGATATAGGAAACAGGAAGTAACAATAATAGCCTTCTACACGGGCATATTCACTGTATTTAACTGTGCTGCTGCGAGGGCTGAACAGGTCAGGGGAAGGCATAGATTCAGGTATAGGTAAAGAGTAAATGATTGTCCATGTATGTTTTGTTAATTTTTTTATTGATGTTAAAATTTCCCTTTTCCGCAAATGCGGGAATCCGAATGGACTTGTTTAGAATTATTTAAGCGAGCTATCTCGTCTGACTTCAAGCTATTTTTTGCAAGTTGAGCTTTTTTTTCTTCTGACTTGTCAGATAAGCAGTCTAGCTGAGAGATGTTGGAAGGCCTCTTGCACTCGTGATTTATCAATCAATCCGTCACCTCCCTTGCAATCTTCTGCTTCCACGTTTCTTATACCCATCTTCTTCTCCAATATATACTTCTATATCTTGGCCTCTCTCTCTCCCTCCTTCTCTCTCTCTCTCTCTCTCTCCCTCTCCCTCTCCCTCTTTGCTTCAGCATCTTTTATCCCCTTGTTCTCAAGCTTCTCTGTGAAGCCTTCACTTCAGAGAATAGACTAGAGCTCCGAGCTGAGACATTCGAAGTAATGGATAGAGATCAAAAGTGATAATAGGAATAGAGACAAAGGTATGTGACTGAGAGGTGTACTGGCGAGAGGTAGAGATAGACAGAGAGAGAGAGAGAGAGAGAGAGAGTGATAGGTAGAGATAGGGGGATCGTTGATATAATAGACTCTCCTTCTTCACCACCCTCATCTCATGTCGTGCCAGTTTCTCTCCTCTAACGACTTGGCGCTCAGATTGCAAGTCCGAGCCCTCCAGTCTCTCTCTCTCTGTCTCTCTCTCACCTCTCTCTTTATCTCTCCCCCTCCCTCTCTCTCCCTCTCCACCTCTCTCGGATTCACCTAACCCCTTCGTTCTTCTCTTTTCAACTTTGTGCTTCATTTCCTCCTCTTCTTCTAAGTTGTGCAGGCGGCACCAGCAGCAGCAGCTGAACTGCGCCTCTGAGGCTTCCCCTCTCTCTCCCCCTCCCTCTCCCCTGTCCCTCCCTTGAATTTGAGAGCGTGTGGTGTAAGTGTCAGTTGGCTGGTGCTGCTGCTTCTCGCTCTCTCCTTTTTCTCTCCCTTTCTCCCTCTCTCTCGCTCTCTCTCTCTCTCTCTACGCTCTCTCTCCATTGTCGTGAAGGCGAATTACCACCGTGATTGTTGGAAACGAGAAAGTTTAGTTTCCCGAACACGATCATCATTGACTCTGAACGATGCGCCCACATACGAAGACACTGATGGCTAAGCGGAAAGAGAAGTTGAAGTGATTAAGACCATTGAGCATTTGAGTGAAATATAATTTATTTGCTTTCAGGGCAGGGGAAAAAAGGTATTGTCGTTTTGACAGACCCACCCTGATTTTGGGCCATGATTTTGAGCGACATTTAATAAGAAACATCGAACACACCCAGGATCTTGCGCCCAATACCATCTTCCCCACCCTAATCTTCTGGGTCCTCGACAGCGGCTTTTATTCTCTGTTTCAGGGATGTCCAAGCCAGGACCGGATCCAATATTGGCACCGCGGGCCGGGCCAGGCCAAATTTACGGCCCGCCTGATTTTGGATATCTCTGTATACAAGCACACAAAAGTGACGCGTGTCCCTAGAATGCTCCCGTCTCTTCTGATTTCATAGGACTTGCTTGACGGCCTTCCTTCATTCGATGCATTCTTTCTCGATAGCATCACTTCCGCCCTTCCGCATCCCCCTTCCTTTCTGTCTGCCTCTTCCTCCCCTCCTCTCCTTGCCAGGGAGAGAGGGAGGGAGAGAAAGAGAGAGAAATCAGTAGTTCAGTAGTCTCTCGAATCGACCGCGTTGGCACCAGGAGTGCCCTCCCTGGTGACAGCGAGACTGAATGAATGCCTGAACTGCTTCGAGCTGTCTCCCTCTCTCCAATCCGCCAGGTTCTGTCCACGGCTGTTGAGATCGCCGCTGCTCTATGTTACAGCAGGAAAGAGGGAAGAGCAAAGGGAAGTGGAGGACACCGTGATATCGAGAGAAGGAGGAAGAGAGATGGAGGGAGAAGAAGACACTGGAGAATCTAGAGATGAAGACGGCCCGGAAGTGGAGGAGGCTCTGGCTTTGTGTGCCGCCGCACCTGCCTGCAGCCCTTCCTCGGCTCAAGTTCTCCAACTTTCTTCAATATATTCCATATGTCTAATTTTGACAGTTCTTAGGCTTCTATGATAGCATATGTTTCTTTCTTTGGAGAAAGATGATAGATAAGTTATAAGAACTATTATGGCATGTAATTAAGTATATTGGTTTTAGATATTGATTTTTAACGCTGTCGGGAAATCATTGACTTGTATCGCGTATTTACGTTCCCTTCTGCTCTGTCTTTTCCTCTATCTCTTTCATACTCTCTCTTTCTCTCTCTCTCTCTCTCTCTCTCTCTCTCTCTGTCTCCCTCTCTTTCTTTCTGTCATTCTTCCTTTCTTTCTCTCCCACTTCATGAGTTTCCGGATGTCGTTTGTGACGCTTCCGATTCGCATCAATCGCTTTCTCTGAATGTGAGCCTCCACTTTCTCTCGCTTATTGGCTGTTGTCGCCTTGTCCCTCTCGACAAGTCTGAGCTCCTCACCGATTCAAAGCTGGCAGGCAATGGCTCATATTGCGAATGAATGAGGAGTGGGGGCTTCAAGAATGAATTCCAATAGCCAGTGTTCTGAATAATGCATCTTTTGCACTTTCATTGTGATTCTCTCATGTTCACATGTCGTCGCATATGTGCCGGGCAACCAATACGTATCTATTGAGTCTCGTTCAGAGTTCGCCTAGACCTCTGTGATATTCTCTCTGGCGCCGCCGCGAGATACTCCCGTGCATGGCGCCAGACGACGTTAGCGACACGCAAGCCAACTCGGCTGCGCCGCGTGGCGTCAGTCCGACTGCGCGTGCAGCCCGCTTCTTATTCTCTTCCTTCCGCAAGCGGACGTCACCCATCTTCTCGAAGCAGCAGCCGCTTCCCCAGCGGCAACTCCCACAGCAACGCTCACTTCCCGAACGGCTCGGCCGTGCCGTGTCGTTTGCCGGCGGCCTGGCCAGCGGCAATGCCCCGGGAGGCGCCCGAATCCGCACGTCGTCCGCAGACCCGTGCTGCGTGTGCAGCTGCCGCTACGCAGCCAGCAGTCCCATCCCGACATCGCCGCCCCTTCTGAAGACGAGCAGTGCTAGCAGCCGCTCCGGCAGCATCGCGCAAACCACCGCAGATACTGCAATGCTCCTGACACTCGACTACTACGACACAGTGCCGACGTGGCCAGGCGCCAGTGGTTTCAGCTATCGTCCCGTTGCTAGAGTCTTTGTCGTTCGTAAGGTACGAGTTTATTTTCTTTTTTCAGCAAACGAAGTCATCAATATATAAAGGTTAATGACGAAAAATATTAATGAGACAAATTAGTATTCCTTGACATTTTTCCTCCGTTAAATTCTGTATCAAGATACAGATATTTTTTGCGAGGATGTCTGTAACCTATACGTGGAAAAGTAGCCTTTCGAGAATCTCGCGTGAATCAGATTGCCTCTATTTTCGCTGAATCGGAGTCTGGCACGTGCTTCTAGTTACTCATGACTCACCCCGCGGATAGAGAGCTGTGCTCTATCTCACTCGCTCTCGCAATGTCGGGCACAGGCAGGCTCTTGTTTTCCTCACAATCCCGAGCCTGAATAAAACGTCGGTTTGCGCGTGTGAATATACTGCATAGAGGGAAGTGAAAGAGCGAGGCAACAGAGGAAAGGCAGTCCGCTGACTCCTCTATTTACGGTTTTCTTTGCCATCTGCTGGGACATGTGGTGAATGAAAAATGAGTCAGCTATAGTAGGCGATGTATAGACGTCTTTTCTATAAATCCTTCCAGTGGATTAGGCATGCTTTATTCTCGATAATGGTGGAGTGAAGCATAAGAAGACTATGTTTTACAAAGAAGATAACGTATTACATAAAATGTATGTATAAAGGATAGAATTGGATTCCGAATACTCAATGCAATGACAAGTTCATATTGCTCCCTGACATACTTTGGTATATTCTGCCATCATTTGATGTGTCACCACCGACTACCGAAGAAAATTATTGGCTTGAATACCTGAACATTGTCAGAAGACAGAAACCTTATGAGATTACGAAAATAATCATTATTTGTTAGTATAGCGTTAATAATCAACGTACATATCCGTTTTCTACCTTAGAAAATATACAAACTGCCCATACGCTTGCATGGGAGAAAAACTAAGGTTTTTTTTCATATGTGAAAAAAATCGAGAATGCTTCCATTAACAATGCATTGTAATCTATCCCTGGCCTAAGCGTTTATCTACCCGCGTACCCTTGCTCTTTCTTGATCTTCGCACCATGCCATCCACTTATCCCTCAAACGAACTCTTGCTTTCCACTCCTTATGGTGAGATGAATCATATAAAGCCAGCAGCTCCTACACTCTCATCACCAGCTGCAATATCTTGCTCTTCATTTGCTGACTTGGAGCACATATGCATTTCCAACCTACTCTCTCTTCTCCCCCTCTCTCTCTGCCTCTTGCTCTCGCTTTGCTCTGCTCTGCTCTCTCTCTCTCTCTCTCTCTCTCTCTCTCATTTCTTAGCCTAGGCAATAGAAGTTAAGCATGAGAGATGAGGGAGTGTGTGTGAGAGAATATGGGGATAAAATGCCGCCGGGATTGAGGCGCCTCGTTGACATGAGTCATAACTTCATCTAGGAAGGGAAATGCGCCATAGTGTGTGTCCCGTCCACGGCCGCGGAGGCATTTTTCCACTAGCCGTCTGGAGATATTCATCAAAATGCATGCTCTCTATCTCTTTCCGTGCGCTGCTGCCTCTGCTACATTTTCGTGCCTCCCCATTTAACCCTCATTTCTGTTGTGCGCGGAGAAAGAGATTGAGAGGACTAAGAAAGAGACATTTCGCTCCGCCCGCAGAAGGAGGCCGTCAGCAGCAGCAACTGACGCTGCCTTCAGTATCCGTCTACGTGAGAGTCATTGAGCGCTACAACTTCTGAGAAGGGAAGGTCGCCGTTGAAACATGTCGTCTCCTCAACTCACACGCGATCCAGATCAGCCTTCGACAAGTGCGGTTGAGCCACCGCGACAGCAGTATCCCGTCGACGACGGCGAAGATGGAGAGATTTATATATTCGTGGATCTCGGTGAACCTAAGAAACCGTGCTACATCTATGACAGCCTCAGGCCGTTCCTATTTGAGGGACGCCGCATGGCATGCAGACCAATCAACCCTAATGTCAGCTATGCCTTTGACGCTGCTGATGCACTCTACGATGACGACATTGTTCGCCGTCTCTCAGGTGGCAACGCTGCTGGCACATCTAGCAGCGGGATTCGCTCCAGAGTCGAATCTTGCCCCCTTCCCCCTCATCCAGCCAAGGGCATTTCTCGCATTCTTCCGTCCAAAAAGCGATCTTCGTCGAATCCACATGGCATATCCGCGGCCGTGAGCACGATTAACGGCTCCACCGGCAACACCCACTCGTCGGCCTCTACGACTGACACGACTTCAAGCCGCGGCGCACGCATTCGCCGTCATGTCTCCAGAATTGTCCAGGTGCGGTTGAGATTATTGGCAACTTATAGATTGCCTTATACGACAACGAATGCTAGACCTGGGAAGATAGTGTCGAAAATGGCATATCTTATGTCATATGCAGGCGTGTCTGGCGCCATTCAAGTCTGGCAGCGAAGTGGCTGTGCCCTTCCGACTGCTGCGCAACCGAGAAAGTCACACCGATTCAGTGGCTTCTCCTTGAGAACGGCACCACTCCTGCTCCTCCTGTTCCCTCCATTGTCGACGCCCTTGTGTATCATTAAATCTTGCCCAGAAGAGCTGGAATTGCTAGTAGCTATTGTAGCAACCAAATGTTGCTGTTCCTACCTCAAACTGAGATTGCGTGTTGAGCATTTCGAACTCGCTAAATCTCTCCATGTGACATCATATTTTTTTTCTTTACATTATACTCACTGTCACGCCCTTCGTTTCTTTATACAGCCCTTTCCTTCTGTCTCGAATTCCTAGATTCCTAGAAGTACACTGTCCTCATATTCTCGAACTGTGTAGCTAGATTTTTTTCTTGACATCTCATACCGATGTACACTGTCACGCCCTTCTTTTCTTTACACAGTCCTTTCTTCGTACCCTTCTGTCACGAATTCCTAGATGTAGATCGTACGCATATCCTTATACTCTGTAGCTAGTTGACATCATTATCGTCTCCAATTTAGTTAGAATGGGGTGAACTATATCATATCATACAACTTGCACATTTAACCGTCTAGTTAAGTTTCCCGTCTGAAAAAAAAAACGTAGAGGTTATCTGGCTGCTGAATATGAACATCTGACTGTACGACGGATGAAATGTTAATGACGAGGAGATAGTCTTCTTAAACATATACGGTAAAAGAAACAACGAAGGCTGGTCACATGACGGTCTACTACTTCCCATGAAAACTCTCAGCGGATTATCTGGCTGTTATTTCTTTACAAATTCTTCATTTCTTAGGCAAACGTTTAACATTTGCCGTTGTTTACGTTTTAGCGTGAGAATAAGCGAAAATACTTCTAAGCAAATGTATATGTTATGTTGCCTGTAGGCGACAATAGTTTCCTGAGAAGAAATTTGAAAAGTTACAATTGTCGGTGATTCATCGTCTCAGACTTCTCTTAAACACAGATGTTTTGTGCCCGTCTTTTCTTGCCAGCTGCATTCTAGGAAACTACTACTCACCACAACGTCAAGAGAGTTTCTGTTACTAAGAGAGCGGCAGAGAAACTAAAGTGATTCGCTTATGTGTGCATCAGATTATGTGCATTAAACACATCAATTTCCTTTTCTACCTCTCTTTCTTTCTCTCTCTTTCTTCTTCTTTTTCTCTAACTCTCCCTCTTTCTCTCTATATCTCAGTCTTCTTTCCCGCTACTTCTATCTGGGCCAACTTTAACATTTAACCCATCTTCCTTACCTTTTGTCCTAATCTCCCCAGACTATCTTACCCCGATATCATCTACATTCAAAAATTGCAGTATTCAACAGTTCACAACAGCATTTGCAATTAGAAACAAACGTGAAATGCATTCTCTTGAAAACTAGAAAAGTGTGTACATATTTATTGGCTACTCCGAAGTCGTCGCCAAGTCCTCTTATAAGTCCAACATTTCCACTAACCACTAAAGACCAAGCGTTGACATGGGCCGTAGACCAAAGTTGAACTGGATTAGAAATTATTCAGAAGAAAGCTAAAATTTTCCTCAAAATGTCATTCATCGTGAATATTGGTTCCATTAATTTTTTGCCAAAACTTCTACCACATTTTGTCTAGCAAGGATAGACCAGTGAGCAAAACAGTTGACCGGAAGTGATTGTGAACGACGAAAAAACAGGTTTTTTAATCCTTTCTTTGCATGTCAAAGTGGCTGTCAGCTGTGGAAGACGCGTCACTTCCGCTCTACCAATAGTATACTACCATGTGTGGTCAGATATTGAAAGTGGTGAGGTTTCCGCCGACGATGGACAGTGAGCTCGATGATTCCCTCAATTATTGCACTCCTCAACGGTGTTGTACCATTTCGACGGATACAAGTAACGAGCTTTTGCAGCAGAGGCCGACGCCCCCTAATTCCGGCCTGTCCAAAGCCTAAGGCAGCGGGTGTCCACCTCCTGATGATGCATAGCGACTTGCTGACGCAGTATTACATTCCCCTGAATGCATAGAGCTTCCGTCTGACAGCTCAAGGCATTAACGTTTGAAAAGTCTTATTAAGTCCTCAGAGCGGCTTGTGATTCATCAGAATAACATTATCGTGAGATTGATTCACCAAACATGCAATGTCACGAATGACTATTCTAGACGCATCCACATTATCATACTAACACTAAGCTATCTAATTTCTTAATGCAACTGGGCTTCTTATTTCAGATTTTTGCTCGTTACAAATTTCAAGAAATAGCAAATACCAACAGTTTATCTTGGTTCAAAATATCTTTGTTTAAGGGTACATGGGTTTATTCTTCAAATTTTTATTCTTTTGTCCTTTCATCACTAAAGTTCGACTAACAATCTCAGATCAATCTTACCCCTGATTCCGAGTTATAGCGGGCTTTTTTCAGGCGCTCACTTTCTCTTCTAATTTTCTTCCCCTCTACACCCCTACCTTCTCTCTCACCCATCTTATCTGCCCGCGAATCTACTTTTATTTTGCACTCTCTAGTCGCTGCTCATTTCGAAGAAGAGAGAGGAAAGCGTGAAGAAGAAGATGTTTATGTTACTGACCCGCGCGCACGCTGCTGATCTTTTCTGACTTCTTTTTCCCCGTTCCTTCTCGACACACCGCCCACGCATCGAATTGCACTCTTTCGTTGATTCGTTATTCTCCTTGCACTTTGTTCGGTAGCAGCAAACGTACTGGAATGAAGAGTAGAAGTCTGGCCACAAGGATGAACTCCACATGGCTTCAAGATTGTCCTAGTCTCCCTTCCATTCTTACATCCAATGTCTCCTTTGAAACTGTAACCGTCATAGATTAAAAAAAAGCCTAATTCTCATTTGACAGCGAGATGATCACCTAGTGATCTTTATATTGACAACAACAGATTTTTCCTCTGAGCGGATTTCATATCATCCATTTTTCATCTTTCGCGTCCCCCTCCTTCTCCTTTATCTCTCTCTCTCTCTTACTTTCTCTCTCTCTCTCTCTCTCTCGCCATTTATCACTATTCACCTCTCTGTTTCACAAAATCGCTGCCTCACTTCCTTCTCTGGTAGCAGACAGTTCATATGTACTTTTGTTTTCAATATGTAGACGAAAAAATTGTTTGCGTTCTTTGGGATTTACGCATTTGTCAAATGTTCTTGCTTCACCGACGAAGGATGAGGACTGCTGCTTGTTCCGGCTTGCTTCACATTTCATTCGCTGTATTGTGTCTTTGTCTGAAATTCTCTCAAGCAGTCATGCTTTCCGACTCAATAAGCTAACACTTCTGTTTTCTGTTGCATACCTTTCTCAATCTCTCTCTCTCTCTCTCTCTCTCTCTCTCTCTCTTTCTCTCTCTTTCTCTCCTCTGTCCCTCTTTCTCTTCTTATCTCTCTCTCTCGCTCTCTCTATCTCTATCCCTGTATCTCTCTCGCCCTCTTACACACTCTGTCTCAACTGCTGCACTGCTCGCGTGACTCTCTCTTTTCCCACTCCATCTATCACTTCCGGTTGAAATTGATTAGTTTGGGAAGGAAAGAAGGAAGATGGAATAATGATACCAAAACACCGAGCAGTTGAAATAAGTGTAGATTTCTAGAAAAGGGAGGAATGTGTGAATGACTACAAAACTGCATATCAACTTATAAACCAAATACTATTTAACTATTTTATCACTTTACTACTTGGTTTAGGAATAATTTCCACTGAATTAGTTGGTTTTATAATAATTACATTACTTCTAATATTAAAATTTTTACATTACATCAAATTCACTGTCATACTACAATTGTTATTAATTGTAATTCCTTGGTCATTGCTACCATTTTGTTCCCCTCTATTTCACCAGCCGCGTCTCCATATTCATTCATATCTGACACAACGGCAATTAGTCGCTGGCTGCACTCATAAAGGCCCTGTGAGGTCATCAAGTCTCGGCCACTTTCAATTCTTTCCGTTCCTCGAGAGAGTTTCACTTCATCTCTCTTTAACTACCATCTCTCTTTAACTACTGCTTGCATATATCCTTCTCTCTCTAGCTATCTCTCTGTCCCTCTCCATTCTCTCCTTTCTCTCTCTCTCCTTCATCTCTCTCTCTTCTCTCTCACTCTCTCTCTACTTGCTTAACTCTCCCCTCCTTCCCCTTCCTTATTCTGCTATGACAGGGTCCGTTATGCTCTCACAGTCAGTTGATTGCTTAAACTGATCGTGAGTCAAGGAACCGTTTTGATGTGATCGTGCCTTCTCCCTCGAGTATCCTTTTCCTTATGCAGAGTGTACAACACTCTGCAATTGCCATCTGTATCTAGTGTCTTCGCTACCGTATCCTTCTTTCTCTCCACTAAACTCCGGCCCGTATAGCAGAAGCTTCTTTCTCTCTCTCTCTCTCTTCTGCAGTGGCATGCTCCACTTGCAATTCTGCTGCTGCTGCCCGCAACGCTCGCCTCCTCCGCCACGTGGCAATGCGCAGCCGAAAGTGTGCATAATCTACGAAATTTTGAATTCTAAATATTTTAAAAAATAGTGGGAATACAGCAGATTTATATGCTTTAATCTGGAAGGATTGTATGTTTAACGGTTACAATTATAAATTTAATAAATATATATTTAAAAATAATATACGATTTAAGATGAAACATCAATGAAAATTTGCTCTGAAACACAAATAAATATTATATTAAATATGTAGACAAAACGTTACCTTAAAATAATTTCAAATGTTGTCTTTCATCTTCCAAGTGGAAATTCCATACCTTTGCAGCAATTCTTCGAGTCAATCAATCCGACTGGCGACTTCGATGAGAACTCGGACGCCCTCGAATCGTATCTCTATGACCGATCACTCAAGATTCAGCCAAAGGACCAGGACAAGCCGGCCAACGAGGCAGTCAGTTTGGAATCAATAAAGAGATAGAGTAGATCAACTTAGAATAAGAAGTAAGAAGAGAGTTACATAGAATCACCCACGTACGCTCATTGCTGAACAAGGTCGGTGCATTCGCCGTATTGAAACCCCCCCCCCCCTTACCCCGGCCTGCTCACAATCAGAGCAGTTTGAAGCCTACGGAGGAAACTTTTTTGCTTGACAAACGGGATTTCTTTTCAATAAATTTGTTTTTTTTTTCTTGACCGAGAAAGGGTTTTTTGGCTTTGAACCCCGGCCTGATGTCGTGCATCGAACCTAGTTCATCACTGCGTACGCTGCTTAATATGCACCATAAATAATGAAATCAAAAGGCTCAAAATGACACCAGGCTCGTAATGTTTTAATTCAGAAAACATTCTGAATTATTAAATGTCGCGAAAAGGGAAAAATGTGAATCTATTTATCTTCGATCACCGCAAAACAGTGGGGTTTTTTTCTGTTCCATCTTTATGTTTCACTTTAGACACAGATACTGGTGAACAGTTGGCAAATTGTCCTATTAAGTCTGTTCTCTATCCTCTCCCTCTCTTTCTCTCTCTCTCTCTCTCTCTCTCTCTCTCTCTCTCTGTCACTTCCTTTTTCCGTGCCGCACTCTTGAGATAGATCGCACTCTTTCCGCGCTATTTGAACGGCGATGCTATTAGCAGTAAAGACGCAAACGTGGCTGTCAGGCTCTGAGATTCATCCCTTCTCTCTAATATTCCTTACCTGTTCTTTACGCCTACTGCCTCGACAAATTTTCAGTAATGGTTAAAATGTCAATAATTCGAGCGTAAATGACATATTATACGACAAATTAGCAATGTTTAACCTGAATTAACTGTGTCCGCCATCCCCTCACTCATCTTTCCTCGGGGTTTTGGGCGCCCTCATTATAAGTAATTTAAGGCTTTTATTTTCACTTATTTCTGCCCCCCCCCCCCGTCGTTGCATTCCATTATATTAGTAGTACATTCAAAAGAAAAAAAAAGACTATTCGAATTAAAAAATGGCTTATCAGAAATCTAACCATTGGCTTTGTGTCTTTAAATTTCAAGTGCATTTTAGAATTGTATCAGTCTTTTCTTTACTTACGCTTCTAAAAATATTTCATGCCTCTCTTTCTCTATCTAGCTCTTTTCCTCCCTCTCTTTTCTTCTCGCTCCCTCCTATCTGTTGCTCTCTTTCTCTCTTCCTCTGCCGTTCTCTCTCTTTCTCTCTCTCAATTTGTTTCCTTAGTCTTCTTTATCATCTCGTTATCAATCTTTCTTTTTTCTTCTGTCCATCTTCTTCCGCTCTCTCTAAAATAACCGGCTTCGATATTTTCAGCTCTTCCTTTTCTCTTGCTTCCCGTAGAGAATCTAGTTGAAAGACGATGTTGCTATTTTTGGATATCAATTCGATTTGATGACATCACGATCTTGCACACTTTTCCGTCTTGTAAATGAGAGATCCGCTAATGTTACTGTATTTATTGAAGTCAAGGAAATTGTACAACTCTAAATCAGTTGGATCCCTTTATGTTTATGTGCATACGAATATACATATATTGGGGCGACTCCACAGAAAATGAAAAAAAAAATTCCAGGCCTTTTAAATGTTGTGATGATTCAGTCTGATTGTTCATTCTGTGGAGAACAATTTATATTTTGGAACCATTTTTTCTCTCTCTTTCAGAAACCAAGACACCCTCCTCACGTTATGCGCTCGCCAGGAATTCGGCCTCCCAAGCAACAGCAGCAACATCACGAAAGAGGTTGGAGAGAGAGAGAGAGAGAGAGAGAGAGAGAGAGAGAGAGAGAGAAGAGGGCAAGGGTGGGGAGGAGAGGCAGCAAGAGGTAAGTAACTCTTTCTAGAGGCCATGACTTGGAAGCGGAGAGAGAGAGGGGGGAGAGGGAACAAGAAAGAAAGAGAGGGGGAGAGAGAGACAGACAAACAGAGAACAAGTACAAGTACAAGTCCACCAACCACACTAAACCTTCCAGGCATGTCGTTTGCGTCCTCGTTCACCTCCTTCGGCTCGAGTTCCGGTGCGCCGGGTGGTGCGTCGAGTGCCACGCTGACACCGGGCAACACATACACGCCTGGCGCTCAAACAGCACCACCGACGCCATCGTACGACCAAGACGGGTTAGCTAGGGGCATCCATTTTAAACTAGTTAAATCTGAGAGAGAGAGAGGGAGGGAGAGCGAAAGGGCTCGTTTTCACTTGACTGTAGCCTATAACTGGACATATATTTCTATCTCTCTATCTCGCTCTCTCCCTCTCTGACTCACTTTCTGGCTGCTTGACTGTCGCCCCTCTCCTCATTTGTTCTGTGCCCCCTCCATCTCTCTAATCCCATTATGAGATGTGTCCATTCTCCACTCTTGCTCACATAGCACCCCGACCTATTCATCTGGATCATCCTAATCTGTGCTAATTGGGATATTCCTCATGCAAGGCATATTTTTTTTCTCTTTAGCTTCTTCGACACGTACGTTCTCGCTCTCTCTCTCTCTCTCTCTCTTCCGTTCTCTCTCTCTCTCTATGTCCCTCTCTCCTTCTCTTTCCTACTCTCACCTTCCTTCTATCGCACTTCTATCTGCCTTCCCTTTCTTTTAAGAAAAAAAGAAGAGAAAAGAATGCTCAGCTCTCTTCTGTACAAGGCATTAATGGAATACAAGCCACCACTGAACGACATCTTGGAGGTGGTCTTTTCATCCCATAAAGATGGAAGTATTCCAGCTTCATCCACAACAGATGCATCTGTCATTTCAGTAGTAGTTCCTTACCACCACCATGTCGAATATTAATAGACACGCCCCATCTCTACTCTACTCGAATGGTGCACAATTTGACGTTGTTAGTTGTGCGCCCTTCTCTCTAGCCACGCCTTCTTAATAGCGGTCCGTTCATCACTCTTTCCCGTCCTTTTTATATGCCATCATCTTGCCGTTCCTCACAATCAGAGTACAACCTCCCACATTGTCATATTTCTCGATTCTGGCTGGCTGTATTCGTACTTTTTTATTAATTAATTAATTGTTAATTTACTTTCCCATCTATCCAGACCTAGTATTGACAGAGCTCCACCCTTTTTTTCGTCGTCCACCTATCTTTATCACAACCTCACCATCATCTGCCAACTTGGGTTTTTTCTCTATTGTTTCCCATTGCCTCTCTCTCTCCATCTTTTCTTCTATGTCTCTCTTCCTTCTCTCCTTCCCTCTCTCGATCAACTCTCTCTCTCTCTCTCTCTCTCCTCTCTCTCCTCTCTCTCTCTCTCTCCTCTTTTTCTCCCCCTCTCTCATACTCTCTCTCCCTCACCCCTATCTCTCTCGATACCCTCTCTATCTTCCCTCTCTCCCCTCTCACGCTGTTTCTGTCTACCCTCGCTATCACTCTCTCACCAACTTGTCCAACTCCACAGCCAACTTGTAGAACGTAACATCATGTGCAACCGAGTGTTTCTGCTCTCTTTCTTGCTTACCTTACACACACTCTCTCTCTCTCTCTCTCTCTCGCTCTCTCGTCTCTCGCTCTCTCCCACTCCTCTCTCTCCCTCTCTCTCTCACTGTTTCGTATTTTCTCTTCCCTCTCTCCCTCTTACTTCTCTATGTCTCCTTTGTCCTCACTTTTCCTCTTCTTTCTCCTCTCTCTCCCTCTCCACTAATTGCCGTCTCGCCAGGTGACTTCCGGCGGAAGCTAATGCTTGGCTTAACCCCCCCCCCTCGTCTCTCTCTCTCTCTCTCTCTCTCTCTTTCTCTCTCACTCTCTTTCTCTCTTTCTCTCTCTCACCCTTCTTCCACAACAGCAGGCCGTAACAGCTGCCATAGAAACTTGCACTGGGACACCGGATATTATAAACAAGGGTTTTCAAGGGTTTTTTTTTTATTTTTTCATTCGTTTATGGAAAATTTTATTGAATTCGACTGAATTTCTCTCTCAGATGTTGAGAAGTTGTTCGGCCCTTTTATGAATGTCAAGTAAGTAATGTCTTCGTTATTGCAGCCCGGGACACCGTTCTGCCCGGCAGCCGGTTCTGCACCAATCTTCGCAAGAGGACACGCAGAGTGCAGGTGTGTCTTTTATCTCTTTCTCTCTCTCCCTCTCTCTCTCTCTCTCTCTCTCTCTCTGATCTCTCTCCCATTCTCATTCTCGCTTATCAATTCGTTCCCTACATATCCTCGTGAATTATCCCAAGAAAAAGGGGGCAGCTTGAGATAACACCTCGTCCCGCAACGTCAACAGTCATGTGACTCACATTTTTCTTCTCTCTCATATCTTCCTTTTCGGCCTCTCGCTCATCACTTTCCTCTTTATCCCATTCGACTAATCCCCCCTCGTCGTTTTTATAAATGTTTTCTGCTTCAACCACTTTAGTGTGCCGGGGCCAACTAGTTTATTATGCTCGAGAAAGATGTTCACTTTCCAACAACTTGCAGTTTCAACTTACAATAAGAATATAGTAATAATAATAATGAAATTAGGAATTATTATTATTATTGTTTATTATTATTATTATTTCTGATGCATTATGTTATATTATACTATACTCATTTTCCAACTAATTGCAGATTATAATAAGAATATAGCAATAGTAATAAAAGGAATTATTATTATGTATAGTACGATGTTGTCCAATAAACTCCAATCTTCAGGCCACTTCACTCTCTCTGACATCCCGAGAGGAACACGCGAGCACGGGAAGGCAGCCCGGCAGGTAACGAGACATCTTATTTAAGGGGGCCATCAAGGACCTATTCTGCCGCTCCTCTGCTATTTCTTTTCTCTTCATCCCCTTGATCTTTCGCTTTCACAGAAGATACTTTGCTTTCTTCACTCAATTTGTCCTTCTCCTCGCCACTACTTCGTTAACTAGTAGTGTAAAGTAAGCCCTTTAACATCTCTTTCCACGATATAGTTACGCTCACTTCCGTTTAGTTTTTCTTTTATGTCTCTCTCCCTATCTCTCTCTCACTATCTTTCGTTCTCTCTCCTCTCGTTCTCTCTCCCTCTCTTCTCGTTCTCTCTCCCTCTCTTCTCGTTCTCTCTCCCTCTCTCTTCTCTCGCTCTCTCAGTCTTCCGCCCAATATGCTCATATATTTCTATTTCCTTCTGTTCACTCATGCTCCTCGAAATAGTTGTCATTTTCATTCTCCAACTGATTTGATCATCAGACTACCGGCAGTAGGAGTTGTAGACTATGAGATGGAATGGAGGACAGTGGGCCTCTCACGTGCTCTTACACTCTCACGTTCCCTACACTCTTTTAATTTTTTTCTCTTTCTCTCTCTCTCTCTCTCTCTTCTTCTCTCTCCCTCTCTTTTCTCTCTCTCTCCTCTCTCTCTCTCTCTCTCTCTTCTTCTCTCTCCCTCTCTTTTCTCTCTCTCTCATCTCTCTCTCTCTCTCTCTGGTTAACATTCTACATATATTCGACATTAGACCGCCCCTTATTCGCTCTTCCAATTCTCCATTTCTCCGACAATGTGCCTTTCAATCTAGCATTTGGTATCCTCTGATAGTGACAGAGTGTTTGCATCTTGGTTGATGAAGACTGATACAGATATATTCCCTTTGCAGACCCAGCGAGCCGGAATGGTGCCCCCTCCCGCCGTCTCTCTCGGCCACTCTCCAACGCCACCTCCTCCCCTTCAGCCTCGCAAGGTAGAGAGAGCGCGAGAGAGAGACAGATAAAAAGAGAGCGAGGGAAAGAAAGATAGAAATAACTTCAAGTCCTCTGTTCAGGTAAGCCGAGCAGCTGGCCTGCCCATGGGCAACGCTCCCCCTCCCCTGTACCCGCGACGGGCGACGAAGGCAGGAGTTGCGGCTCCTGCCCAGGCAACCAGTCCCACTTCCACGCCCTCCCCTGCAACTACCTCACCCGCCACAACGGCCAAGAGTCCAGGTTAGCTCTAGTAAGTCTCTTGCCATGGGTTTCAATAGCTCTTGGGGACCCTTCCAAAAAATAGGCGTGGGGACCCTTACGAAAGTTACCTTTAAATCACTCAAAAGAATTCTTCAGATGACCACCATCAGCCAAGTCGGCCTGCTCTAGAGACGCCAGCTGCGGGCCTCGTGACGTCGCCGAGCACCTCCTCTTCCCAACCCTCTTCGGCCACCTCCGCCGCAGCCGCCCCTCCGCCCTCTTTCTTCTTCCCCTCTTCTCCCCCTCTCCCTTCAAACACGTCTTCTGTGGTGTCACCGCCTGCGATTCCACCCCGCCGACCGGCTTCCACTCTCTCAACTCCCCATACAAACTCAACGAACACAGAAGCGGTAAGCTGCTTCTTTTTCTTTTACATAAGACACATTTTTAAGCAAGGGTGGTTTTAATGGAGCTCTCCAATTAGATCACGTCACCGACATCGAATGCTGCACTAACTTCAAACGGCACCGAAAGTCTTCGAGTTGTACTGGACCGGTAAGAAGCGCGTGAGTGAGGGAAAGAGAAGAGGGAGAGAGAGACAGAGAGGACGGAAGAGAGTATTTAGTCAGTGCCAAACAATAAGAACAAAAGAGTGAAAGTGGAAGTGAAGAAGAGTAAAGAAGGGAAGTGTCTCTCACGTCGATAGATTCCCTTCAGCCCGCCCTCCGGCAGTCCGCCCGAAGCGGTGTCTCCGACAGTCTCCCTTTCCGTGCCTCTTCCGCCTTCGTCCACTCCCAATCCGCCCGCTCTGCCCCCTCGTCGCTCTGCTCTTCAGCAACAGCCTCCGCCCCCTCTACCGCCGAAACCAGGGTCAGCCTCTCGCCCATCTTTATTTGTTGACTTTCACTCTATTTTTAGGTATCCTGCATTTAACGAGATATTTCTATAGATTGATGGAATATTTTGTACTAAAAATAGATATAATGTTGAATTATGCGGAGAAATGATTCTGAGAGAACAAAAATAATTTTTAAAAATAAATAAATTTTGTTGATTTGCAGCCAGCACCAACAGCTGTCGCCAGGCGCATCCCTCTCGCCCCCTCCGCCTCCCCTGCCTGCCCCGTCCTGTGCAGGCTCGTCCACCAACTCGGCAGCATCAGCCCCCGCTCCTCCCATCCCTCCCAAAACGTACAAGCAGCGCAAGCACTCACCAACAACGCGGTGAAACAATTGCATGCTGCTGCTGGGGCAGTCGTGGGCCCAATTTGACTGGGACCGCTTCTGCCCAGGCCATACAGCCCCCCGCCAGATCATCTGCTACTGGATGATTCCTACGGGCTTCTCCATTGTACATGTTGGAATCTTGCCATGCTTGCTTCGATTGTGATAGCCACTCGCATGCATATTCTCGCCCTCTTCCCTTCCCTTTTCCCTGCCATCCTCCAAGCTGTGATTTCATTGTGAAGCTCCCAACTTTTGTTTTCCTGTTGTTTGAAGTCATTATTGCTGTGACTTTTGTTGCAGCATACATACATATTTGGAAGCAGTATTGTACTTAAGTTGTTCATTGTTACACAAAGTGCCTTTCTTGAAGTGCCAGAGAGCGAAGATTGATTGTTCTGCCTGCAGTGCGTGTCTCAGTCCTCTTTCAGTGCTTCAACATCTCTCTCTCATATTTTGCTAACCTCTTTCCACAGGCGGGTCTTCTCTCCTCGACACAACAATCTATTTGTCCTAATGCAGATGAGTCAATGTCAGCCTTCTTCGGACAATCTCGACTTGAATTTCTCGATTGTCTTTCTTTGAGAGATCCAAAGTATTTGAACCGCATTTGTCCACTCTTCAGCAGATTATTGCTAATTCGTCGCCATTAAAGATATAATAACACTGTTCCACTGTCTGACACGTTGAGGAAAAAATATCAGAATAAGTGAAACATTAAGAACAAACAAAACGAAGGTACAATACCTTCAAGTATTTATGCATGTACATACATAAGTGCAAAAATAGATTTCAATAGAAACAGGAATCCTGTCTCGCCTATTACTACAACAAGACAGGAAAAAGAGAGCGAAAGAAAGAAAGCAATGAGCGAACGATAGTGAGAGAAGACGTATGCAGAGAGACTAAACTGGACAAATATTAGGTACAACGCTTTGGCAGATTTGCTTGTTTCTTTTAATGATCTACTCTTGAATAAGTACTAAAACACCAAGATAATTTATTAGAAATTTCCTTATCATTGTAGTCGAGTCTCTCTAAATCAGATGTTCTCTCACCATTGTATCAGACAAAAAAGAGCGAATTAAAGATTGAGTTTTTAGATTCTTTAGTAAATATTTATTTTTAAGAGTCACTAATATACATAAGATTTTTACTCATTGCAGATATTGAAGAGACAAGGAAATCGAATTATTCGGCAGCTAAAAAATTGTTCTATGTATGTAAGCGGACGTTTGGTTTGTATAATAATTATAAGTCGATTTATCATTTAGCACGCATTCTTACTTTCCGACCGCCGAAGAATACTCAGAGTGCCGTTTAAAGAACTGCAGCGAAATTTTTTTAATTTTAATATTTTGCATGCTGAATTTATTTATCTCATCACGAAATTTGTTGAACTATTTGGATTTTTCTATCGTTCGATAAATTAAATAAATATGTGCTTTATCTGAAAGATAAACCATGCTCCACCTTGAACGTCGTTCATGAATCACGGAGAGGTGAAGTTGTGATACATAAGTAGGTTTAGAGACGTCAACCGCCACAGTCCACGCATCTTCTCGTGGTTAAAAGTGCCCGAAAATCAACCGCAATATATTTTAGTTTTCCTGACCATTTTACGTAGTCGTCACATCTCTCCACATCACATTCTCTCTCGCCTGTGTGACAGGTAAAAGGCCACAAATTCATTCATGATTGACATTGAGTTTTTTGCTCCTTCAGAGATGACTCCAATTCGTATGAGAATCTTCACACACAGATACTATATCATCCCTATTCTCGTGGAAAACCTATACCAGTCGAGCATCTCTTGCCATTAGAAACAGATAGGACTAGTTATAAAGAAAATCAGAAATGAGACAGTACTGTAACAAAGAGCATTTTATATTCAAATTAAATTATTAGTTCTTTCTCCCTTTACATATCTCTCTCCGCTTCTTCCTCTCTACTTCTTTCTTTTTCTCTCCCTATCTCTCTCTCTCTCTCTATCTCCGTCTCTTTCTTGGCGCCGATATGGAGAAAAAAATTCAATTAGGCTGAATCCGTTATCTCTACTTTCTTGTCTCATTCATATTTTGTTTAATCTCGTTACATTTTTCGATGATTTCGCTTATATCTTTCATCTTTTCGCAGTCCACCTTCAGCAATTCGTCACTCGAGTAGGAAGGATCTTCGGAGTCATCACATCGCATATGTATGCAGCTACATGATGAACTCTGGAAGATCTCCTCGCTGCATTCAACTTCTCCTCTCTCGCTCTCTCTCTCTCTCCCTCTCCCTCTCTCTCTCTCTCGCGCTCTCTCTCTCCCTCTTTCTCCCTCTCTTTCTCTCTCTCTCTCTCTCTCTGTATTGTTTTCATCAATTCGATTTCTCGTCCAATATAACTCGATATTGTCACATCTTAAAAATGATGCATAAATAAATAAATGATTAAAATGTAATGTGAAGGCGCCACTCGAGTGTTGGATATGACGAATATATTTTACACGACTCAATAACTCGTTCTCTCCCCCTCTCGTTCTCTCTTTTGTCTCTCACTCTTTCAGCATTTCTCTCTTCCCTGCTCACCTGTCACGCTCTCTTCAGCCTCTTTTCTACAGTCGGGGTCTGACATTTATGCCACCTTTCTCACTTTTATCTTGAAGTGAATCCTCTTGTTAGTAGCCGCATCCTCATCTTACTTAGTATCCACACATTTCACACCTTTATACTTTCGCTAAGAGGAGAAGTCTGTGCATACTTCGTTTTCATTTTTTCATTCGCTCGCAGGAATTATTGCAGACGTAATTAAAGATCTACAATGAAAATGCATAAACGGATTCTTATTTTACACTTGAACTAATTATTCAATTTTATCTGATTTTAATCGCATTCTCGCTCTTTCGGGAAGATTTTTTTTAAGAAGATTATGTTTTGAAGCCAATAGTCACTATAATCCAAAAACAAGCAATAGGAAAAACAAATTGATAGTAAATAAGTATACATATCCAATAGATAGCATGTTCATTTTTTATTTACATATTATTCGTCTCTGTACATTCTAATGTTGATTCCTTCGTTATCAAAAAAAAATTCAATAAATAGAACCATCCTATATTATCACGAATTACGCAAGTACATAAAGGCAACAAAAACAAAGTGAGTTTGTGAGAAAGAAAGATTTTTTAAAATCAGCATAATATACTAACCGCACTTGGATCACAAATATGAATATTAATTATGTATATGTACATATGTATTAATATTTGATTGCTCAAAGTTACAATTAAGCTTTTCTTTCTTAAAAAAAAGCTGATTGCTAGAGTAGAATTCTGACACGTCTTTGCATGAATACAGAAATCGATAGATTTTATGAGCAGGAAATTTGTTGTTTTTTTTTAGAATTGACATACGTATGTACATAGAGCGACAGAGAAGTGCTGTTTGAAGAATGGACCAAAAGTAATAATATAAAAACATACTGACAGTGAGTGTCGCGATCCTTTAAAAGCCGGTTAACCAGAACTGATGGCAAATTACCATTCTCTTATTACTGCTGAAAAGCGAGGTTCTGCGAAGTGGGCGGAACTTTCTCAATTCTCTGCCGCCAGCAAAGCCACCACCGCTTGCCAGCGAGTGCAGCAGTTGGATGCCGGCTTTGGTCGGGGGCGGGGCTTGGCAGAGCCATGCGACCCCGCCCCCTCCTCAACCAACCTCTTAGCTCTTTTCTCTTTTCGGCCCACTCTCATCAGCCTCTCCACCAGTCATTGAGAACCGTCCGTAGTGGCACTCGACTTGGACGCCAGAGGCGCTGCGAGGGTCTGTAGAGGTCCTAGGGCCTAGGAGAGACCCTTAGACCTGCACCTCCCCGCCCAAGTGGGAGTTCTCGCACTGAATGAGCCCGCAAAAGTTCGCTGCCTTTTTTCTCTCCTCTCCACTCTCCTGGCTACTCGAAAAAGCAACTCCTTGAGCCAGAGTAGTACTTTCATCCCGTTGGCAGTGCTTGTAGGATCACTCAGTGCCCGATGAGTAGTACTCCTTGGCTGAATGACCCTCTCTCTCTCTCTCTCTCTCTCTCTCTCTCTCTCTCGTTCTCTCGCATTTCTCTTTCTCTCACTCTCTCCTTCCCTCTCCGCGTTTCGCTTTCACTTTTCGCTTTTTACTTCTGAATACCACAGAATCGCCCGCGAAGTGTCAAGTGTGTACTCGAGTAGCCCAAGCATGCGTGTACTTGTTATAGATTGAATGTCTTTCTCTGAATAATAGAACGATTACCATGCCACCATATTTGATTGCATTAAAATTATCATTCAACATCATTCTTGTCATGAATCTAAAAGAGGATGCGCATATAGAGTTCGGCAGCACACCATCACCCCCCTTCCTCATTAGTCTCCTTCCTCATTAGCGTCATACATATCACCTGATCTTTTTGTACTTTTTTCCCTAGTCAGATTCTTGGGCTTCTTAGTTAGGAAGGCAGAAGTCAGCAGAAGCAGCAGAGACCTACAGGTAATCTTACTTGTTTGCCTCTTCAAGGAGCCTTGGGAGACATGCGCATGTGCGAGGATTTAATGAGGTGCTGCGCATTTTGCCGTTGTTTCATGCCGTATCTCCTCTTATCACTCAGTCATCTTCCCCTCTTTCTTTGTCTACTAATTAACATTCTGCGGTCGGACAAACAACACAAAGAAGTAGAAGGAAGAGAAAGAATGGGAGAGAAAGTGAGAGTCAGAGAGAGAAGCTCATATTTGCTGACGCAAGATGGACACTTGGAAAGTATGTATGTAAATTTACTTCGCCTCCTTAAGTATTCCTCCGACAATGAGAGGAGAGCTTCTGTCATTCTGATTATTTCTTCGCTTTCTTTCCGCTCTTTCCGTCGTCTTATCAGCCGTCAGAAGACGAGGAAAAAATTCTTCTCCGCTCAGAACTTATTGAATCTTGTTGTGAATGAATTTTCAGTCCTTTTTTCTCTCCATAACCATAACTTTTGGTCTACGAGTGCCCGCTTTTCAGCTCCACATTCCCTCCCCGATGTCATCGACTGGCGCGAGTGACGCGTTGCCTTCCGCCTCTGACGCCTCATCCGTGTCGTCTGCTGCTTCGGTGGCCGCAGCCGCGACGGCCACGTCGGCGGCAGCCGCAGCCAACTTTGCCGGCCAGCTCGGCGGCTACTTTGGCTCCTTTCCACCAAACTATCCGAGCGCCGGCGACTTTGCCAGGTTTCTTTAGAGTTCTGGAAGAG
>CALZFC010000164.1:0-162500 GCA_945643635.1 Allodiplogaster sudhausi | reverse complement strand
ACTCATGCACATTCATTCTTTTGTGATGATAGAGAGAGGGAGAGAGAAAGAGAAAGAAAGAGAGAGAGAGAGAGAGAGAAGAAGAGAAAGAGAGTGAGAGAGAGAGAGAAGGAGGGTGAGAGTGAGAGTGAGGGCGAGAGGGAGAGATGAGAAAGAGAGAAAGAGTGAGAAAGAGATAGAGAGGGCGAGCGAGAAAGCGAACAAAAGAGATGCCATCTAACAGTAAGGTTTTTGAGTAGTAAGGGAAGAGATTCGTGAGCCTCGTAGTAGCAAGAATGACAATGGGTTGTTTATATAAGAGTGGGGGGGCATATTGGGAGGGGCGAGAAAAATGAATGTGTGGAATGATTGAATGGTCTATCGAGTGCGCGAATTTTGCGCTTTCTCATTCTCTCTACCTCTCTCTCGCTCTCCCACACTCTTTCTCTCTCTTGCTCTCTTTTCTCTCTCCTTCTCATTTCCTCTTCCTCTCTCCTCTCTATATCGTCTCTCTCTGAATCTCGGCTGCCTCAAGTCGATTCTCAATTCTCGCTTCTCGGTGCAGTCGTGAGCATATCGTTTCGCCAGCAACAAACATTCAAAGGGCGCAAGCCGCATTCTCTTCCACAGACTCACACAAGGGACAGCACTTACAGTACCCTGCTCTGGGAGACAAGCAGTGATAAGGAAGGGAAACAAGAAGAAAGGGAAAGTATAAATAAATAAAATGTTTTACAACCTATTAGAATTTCCCTGTATGTCGTCTCTCTAAAGAACACATGCTCTCTCGCCTTCCGTCAGGCAAAAAGGCGCGAATTCAAAAGTGAGTTTTTATCTCCTTTAAGTGTCGATCGCCCGTCTGAACCCATCCGGCTCTGGCTTCCCGCTCATGGACGCGCACCGAGGAATCATGACGAAGAGGAAGAGGAGAGTGCTCTTCACTCAACAACAGGTAAAGCAGTAACAGTCAGAGTGATACTAACTAGGAATCACAGTTATTTATTGCTCAATCTCTCCCTCTATTTCTCTCTTTCTCTCTTCTCTCTTTTTGTCTTTATCTTTCCCTCTCTCTCTATCTCTCTCTTTCTCTTTCTATCACTCTCTCTCTCCCTCTCTTTATCTCTCTCTCTCTCTCTCTCTCTCTCTCTCTCTCTCTTTCCCAGGTGCTGACTCTTGAACACAAGTTCCGGGAGCATAAATATCTATCGGCGGCCGACCGCGAGTCTCTGGCACGCAGCATCGGCCTCTCCGCCACGCAGGTCAGCCGCTTGGTCTTGCCATCTCTCTCTCTCTCTCTCTCTCTCTCTCTCTCTCTCTATCTCTCTCTCACTCTTCTCTCTTCTCTCCCTCTCGCTCTTCTCTCTCTCTCTCTCTCTCTCTCTCTCTTCTTTCTCTCTTTCTTTCTCTCTCCTCTCACTCTCGTCTCTGCCTCTCTCTTCCCTCGTTCTCCTCTTCCCCTGTCCTCATTTGTATCTCTCAAATAATCAGATACAACTCTCAGCGAACAGTAATGTTTAACAAAATGCAACTTATCCAATGCGAGAACAAATTGCAACGCGCTTAAGTGATGTTGCAATTCGTGTTCTGGCACTTCCATTCTCTCTTTCTTTTGATTTGTCTCCCCGTCTGACCATATATTTTCGCTCGCTCTCTTTCTCTATTTCTCTCGTGCACTTTCCGCTCCCTTATGTGGCGTGCCTGTCCTTAGCCAATCACACGGCTTCTTCTCCGACTGCTGGCCTCGCAATCTTAGGCACATTCCTCTCTTCATCTCTGCCGTACTCTCGCTTACTTTCTCCTCTCTCTCTCTATTTCTCTCTCTCTCTCCCTCTCTCTCTATTTCTCTCTCTCTCTCTCTCTCTCTCTCTCCTGCCAACTCGGGCCCAACATTCAGCACCGGCTGCCTCGGCCGTCCTTTCTCTTCGTTCCGCCGCCACCACCCGATCGCGGCCACTTACCGTAGAATTCCCGTTTGGGTCTTTCGGCGGTGCTCTCGTCGTCTGCACTCTCCCCTCCCTTGCACTCTCTCTCCCTCTCTCCCTCACTATACCACAACACACCAAAAGTCTCAAGCTATCTTGTACTCTCTCTCTCTCTCTCTCACTCTCTCTCTCTCTTCCTGCCTTTTTCTCTCTTTCCCTCCTCCTTTATCTCCCTTTTCTTACCGCTCTTTCTTACCCTTTACATGGTAGAGCCGGCCAAGAAAGGGCTAGGCATGCAATGTGTTAGCGAATCGAGAAAAAAAAAGAAGAGAGAGAGGAAGAGGGAGCAGAGAGTCTGGCAGGAAGGGGCCAGTTCATTGTATGAAAGGGAGTGAATAGGAAGGACACGGAGGAGAGTTTGCATCAAAGACAAGTTGAAGGACATCTTCATCAGAGAAGAAGTAGAAAGTAAAAGGGACTGGGATAGGACCCCTTTCTACTTCATGAAGACATGTGGGTATCGAAAGAATATATAGTAATATATTTTCTTTTCAGGTCAAGATCTGGTTCCAAAACCAACGGTACAAGTGCAAGCGTCAAGAAAAGGTGTGTACAAGTTTTGAAGATAAGTTTATGAGTCTAATACTTTTGTTTAATAGGTTTGTATAAGTTATTAAGAGATGAGAAGTGTACAATTTTTATGATTTTTAGTGTATGGCAAGGGAGTGTGATCAATGAAAAATTACCCCCCCCCCCTCCACCCGCCCCAAATTGATGCCATGAGTTTTGCAGGAAAAGAAGATGGGCGGCGGATGTCGAAGTGGCGACGATGAAGACGGAAGCAGAGGAGGCTCACCCAATTCACACACTTCAGGCACCGAGAGTCCCATGTTAGAAGAGAGAGAGAAAGAGAGAGAGAGAGAGAGAGAGAGAGAGAGAGGGAGAGAGAGAAAGAGAGAGAGAAAGAGAGAGAGAGAGAGAGAGAGAGAGAGAGAGAGGACAGATAGGGAAGTAGGTAGAGGAAGGGAAACGAAAGAGCAGAATATAGATATCTCTCCGAAAGATTAAATATAATGAACCGAAGGGAGAGAAAAGAGTTTGAAAATGCCTCGAGAAGGTCCTTCTCGTTCCAGCATCAAAGTGAAGGAGGAATCCCTGGGCGGGCATGGCGTCGTGCCAGTTGGCAGTCTGCCAAGTGTGCCTCAATTCTCCATCCCCAAGGCGCCCCTACAGAACGGCGCCGCTGACTACCTGACGCCCATCATTGATCCGGCCTCAGCCACGGCAGCTGCCGCCGGCTGTCTCCCTGACATCTCGAACCAATTCTGCCCTTCCGTACGTTGTCACTCCCAGAGTACTGTAATAGTTCATTTAGTTATTTATTCGACGCATCAATATCAATTTGACAATAATAATATCTGGCTTATCTCTTCTTTTCACATTTGATCGCAGTAGTAAAGTTTAAAAAAAAATGACAAAAAAAATTGCAGATGTACCCGAACATGGCGATCAATGCGTACCAGCCGCAGGGCTTCTTCTCCTTCTCCCAACCCTACCATCCATACGCCGCCACCGGATTCAACAGCTTCATCGAACACAAGCCATTCCCGTACAAACTTGACAAGTAGAACAAGCAAGAATCTCCAATTACTCAAAGATAACAGAACTTATTTGTGTGTGTGTGTATGTATAATTGTCACAATCTTTTCAACCCCCCCCCCAAAGTAGATTCTTCAGTTGCTTGACGGTATAGAAGAGAGCCATTCATTCCTTTACTTTCCCCATTCCTTGCTGTCAATATTGCGTGAGTTCGAACAGATTCCCGGAGTAGGCGTGCCAAATATGTATAGACAACTCAGAATTGTCTTTGCAGAATTGCATGCTTTCCCTCTTCCTTCTTCCCTATGTCTCACTCTCTTATTTTACTCCTCATATTTTATACATACTTCACCCACCGCAATGGCACGCCATACATACATACATAGGCTTTTATTCAGAATCAAAAGTCGGGAAATTGTTTTTTTTTTATATTGTAAGTAGCATATAGAAATCCCCAAACTGTCAGTGTGTTTAGTGAGTTTTTTTTTATTTAAAGAAAGTTGTAACTTACTTACTTTTCTTGTTTGTGAAAATGATTACGCGTTTTTCCAGAACCAAATTGACGATCCCTCCTCCGTTGACTTCTTTCTCTTTCTTCTCATGATCTTTTCATTTCTCACTAGCTACGCCCGATCGTACTCTTTCGATGTTTCATCTTACTGCAGAGTATTTTATATTTTACTTTATATTTCATTTAATAAATATATGAATCTGAACAAAAATAAACCAGACGAACATCCACATTGCAGTAACTAAATGCAAGATTTGACACCGCTATCTTATACACCTCTCCTTCTTACTCGCCCTCGCTCTATGTCTCTCTTTCCCTGTCTGCTCTCTCTCTCTCTCTCTCTCTCTGCTTTGATTCCACAACTTTTCTCTGTCTAGCCGCTCCGCAGTGATTCGCACCTCTTAATTAACCTTTGCTGCCCCTTCTCATCATTCGGGATATGCGCCGTGCTATTAAGGCGAGAGTGTTAGGAATGAGATGTTAGGAGAGCAGAGAGAGAGAGACAGAGAGAGACAGAGACAGAGAGAGACAGAGAGAGAGAAAGAGAGAGAGAGAGAGAGAGAGAGAGAGAGCTAAAGGGGGGAACATGGCAGAGATGTTTCATTGCGTCACATCAGCAATGATGTCAAATGAGAGAGGGCCCGAAGGAGGGAGAGAGAGAGACAGAGAAAAGGGAGAGAGAAACTGAGAATCGGAGAGACAGAGAAATATAGAGAGAGAGAGCGCGAGAGAGGGAGATAAAGTAGTCAACGTAGAATAAAGAGAAAAGCACGCGGCTTTCCTTTGTCTCGCCGCGTGTCTGCGTTGCCATTGGCAGGAAGTGGCCGTTGAATAAGCAACAAGGTCAGCATTCCTGGATAGGCAGGAAGAGAAGGAGAGAACTCATCGGGAAGTGAATCTTCCTACAACTAGGGGACTTGACCCAATTTGACACTTATCATCTGGCCACTTTTGAAGCGAAGAACCCTCTTGATCCACACGGATCTACATATCTTGCGATTGAAAAAAAATTGAATGCAGCCCGCGGCCGGTTCCACTTACTTCACTTATTAAGAAACCAAAAATTATTACTCCCATGATGGGACTCCCATCCCACAAATAATTTGCCATCAAATCTCTCTCGCTCTCTCTGCACCTATTTCTATCTCTTACTGCCTTTCTCTCTCTCTCTGTCCCTTTCTCTCTATCTTTCTCTATCACTCTCTCCTTCCTTCTGCCAACATGATAAAAAGCACTCCACTTCATCAGATGCGGCAGCTCCCAAAGTGAATGAAGAAGAGCGCATCCTACTGTTCATTTCACTTTCCTTTCTCTTTGTATCATTTTCTCTCTCTTATCTCTCTATCCTTTCCTCTCTCTCTCTCTTTCTCTTTCTCTCTCTTTCATTCTCTCTCTCCCTCTCTTTCCCTCTCTCTATCTCGCCTCTCCTCCTCTCTCGAGAGTGCAAGCATTTGTTCGTACACAAAAGTGTTCTTCTGCCTTCCACTCACCGACAGTGACCTCCATCTCTGTTTTTGATGAAGTGCAGACGAATAATATGTGTGGCTTCGGAAAGGGGGTGGGGGCTCCTCTGATCAGATCATGGTTCCCAATGAGAACTCCACGGCTCCCCTCCCCTTCCCCCTGGTCATCTGTTAAACATAAAAAATCATGACTTTAGTTTTTTAGGGGTTAATTGTAGGCGGCATAGTTCAATTAATAAAAACCGCGTCATATTTGTCATTACTCTCTTGGGTGGATTGGCACATGATCCAATATATTCAGGAGGGATTGGCGAAGGGGTTGTTACAATAAAGAGAATGAGAAAGGGAGAAAGAGAGAGAGAGAAGAAAGAGAGAGAGGGAGAGAGAGAGAGAGAGAGAGAGAGAGAGAGAGAGAGAAGAAAGGCAGCGGTGACTCGTGCTGCCGTCGCCACTTCAAATCCCCTAGCCGGAATCATCTCAACGGCTCATCCTTCCTTCAAGGGTATTATGTCTGACACCTCCTCCTCCTCCGATGCGCCTTCTCTCTCCAAGCCTAATATATCCTCCCTCTATCCGCTTATATCCGTTCAGCCTTGTCGGACAACGTTTTCTCTTGTTCTCTCCCCTTTAATTAGAGGACGAAATGTGTTGTAACCTATACAAAGCCCTAAAAGAAGTCCTAAGTCATTTTAAAAAGTGGATACAGTGTTCCACAAGTGACTCTTGGCAGATTCCCAAGCTTGAGAGAGAAGGAGTTTGCAGAGGGGCGTCCTGCTGGGCACTGCGAGATGCAGGTGCTGCTGAGGACGTATTGTGGAAGCTGCGAAGCAGGAGAAGAAATCTATTATAGGAAGAGAGAAAGAGAGAGAGAGAGGGAAAGGGAGAGAGAGTGAGAGAGAAAGAAAAAGAGAGATAGAGAGGGAGAGAGAGAAAGAGAAAATGACTCCATTCTCTGGCTGGCTGTCCTCGGATCTTCTTCGCGCATCCATACTATTCTTTAGAACACTTGCTTCGAGTACACATATTGTGTCTGACAGCTCTCTCCTCTCTCTCTTTCTTTCTCTCTGGCTCTCTTCTCCCTATTCAATATCTCGCTCTTTCTCTATCCTCTGCCCTCATTCTCAATCCATCAAAGTGTTTGCCATTCATGGAGCAGTTTAGAGTAGAAGAGGTGCTGAGATGCCATTCACTTCTGCCCTCGCACAAACAGAGGTTGGAATGAAAAGGAAACAAGCGATTCATTGGCAGCGAGTGAGAGAGTTTGTGAGTGCGAGAGGCTGTGATATGTAGAGAGAGAGAAAGAGTGAAAGAGAGAGAGAGAGGGAGAGAGAGAAGGAGAGAAAGGGAGGGAGAGAAAAGGAGAGTTAAAGTATGAAAGAAACAGATAAGCAGTTTAATAAATTGAATACTGCAATCTATAAGGAAAGTTCTCTTCCACCATATTTGGCCAGTGCTCTTGACGCGGGGAGCTGCTCGAGATGGTTGCCTCGGGCCTCCTTCTCCATGCGAGTGTTTGCATTCCCTGCGTAGTCACATACACATTCACAGTATCCTCCCTGGTCAGTTCACCTTCCACCTCTTTACTTTTCTACGGCCTCAGACGTGTCGTTGTCTCTGCGCTCTCTCTCTCTCTCTCTCTCTCTCTCTCTCTTTCTCTCTCTTTCTCTCTGTCTCTCTCTCTCTCCGATGTCTATCTCTCCTTCTGTATCTCTCTCTCTCTTTCCATGACTTTCCACATGCGCCGTCCAAACACTTGACGAGAGCGACCCGCGCAACGGCAACCTGGGTGCACCTCGAGCGGTGTGAGCAGAGATGGTGAAGTGATCGAGAGAGAGAGAGAGCGAGAGAGAGAGAATGAGAGATAGAGAAATAAAGAAAGACAGGAGAAATAATGAAACAGAGAAATAGTTTAAGAAAGATGCAAAGAGAAGAAGAAAAAAGGAATGAATAAGAGTGACCAGGTGGAAGGCACCGTCCAGCAATATCAAGTGGCCGTCTTCGTGACGTTGCGTAGACTTGATTGAGAGAGTGGAAGAGAGGGGACGGAGGAGAGAGAGAGAATAGAGAGGAGAGAAGGGAGAGATGAGAGAGAGAAAGATGCGAAGAGTGTCCAGAAAGCCCCCGGGATACTGTATCATTGTCTAGGTCTGGGCGTGGCCTCGGGCGTAACAAAAAAAAACACAACACTGTTTCGTTGTTCCACTTTTGATGCTCCTTGTTATCTTTAATGCGATGACTCACAGATAGTAATTGATATAAATTTTTACTTAATTATAAACTATATTACTACAAAGCTTCTTCATCCAAAGGAGGAATTTGAATACTATTTTATTTTCATGTGCATATGTTGTTGAGAGGAACGAATCTTATGAAGTCTTTCGAAAGAGTTAATCTTCTTCCATGGAGGATACAGAAAAGGAGCGTTCGGGCTTATCAAAGCAAACGACTCTTCGTTTGGAAAGCGGCATGGAAGCAGAAAAGGATGGGAGAGGAAGAAGAGATAGAGAAAGACAGAGAGAGAGAGCGAGAGCGAGAGCGAGAGAGAGAGAGAGAGAGGAAGAAGAGGGAGGAAGAGAGAGAAATAAAGGGGATATTGGGAAGCGGAAGACGGCGGTTGCCAGCAATGGAATTGGTATGATTGCTCGCATCCGTTCTACCATCTCCAGTCTCTCCCTCTCTCTCCCTCTCTCTCTCTCTCTCTCTCTCTCTCTCCCTCTCTCTCTCTATCTCTATCTCTCTATCTTTCCCCATGGCCGTCTAAGCTGATCAACAAACAATCTCAGAGCAAGCAGTGTCTTCTACGGCATCGAAGCCTCTTCCCGCACACAGCGACCAAGCATTCTTTGCGAGGGTAATAACTTAAAGGACCCGTTATCACCGAAAATTATGTGAGATTTTAACTTGCGGCGAACATTCACATTCTCATTCTCCCTTTTTTAATTGATCAATAAAAAGTCATTTACAGTATATAAAAACATGAATGTGCTGAATTTTTTAAATAGAATTGGGCATGTAGATTTAGAAAAGTATAATAGATAATATTACTTCAAAATACTGGCCCATTCTTGGAGACATATTGTGTTCACAAGTTTTTTATATAACTAAGCAAGGTTACAACCATGGCAAATCATATATCCTGTCTTTAAATGTCATGGCGATATTCGAATTCTCTTGAGCTTCTAACGCCATTGGCTGGTCGCTTCCTTTTCTCACTCTACAGTGACGAAACGCCGGAAAGTGGATTAGTGGAGAGGTGAGAAGAAGGAAGAGTGAGAAAGGAGCAGTTCATTGCATCAAAGCAACGCCGACTGCATTATGTCTGGAGAGAAAAGGCCTCTCCCATCCCAAGACATGACATACCGTGAATGGAAAGCAAGACCACTTCCGCTCTGTCAATAGCCTCCTGGCAAAAGGTGAACATCTCAAGGGTCAGTGGTCAGAGTCATGCTACTCTTTCTTTCATGCGCTACTCCGCTTGATCACGAAGAAAGTACACATTCCTTCTTACTGTTAGGTATTGACTATAGCAAGCGCTACTCATCTTACATGATTTAAAATATATACACATTTAGAAGCTAGACAATTATCAATTCAATATAATTAACTTACAAATATGTTTTGAGAATTGAGAAGTTGTAGCATTTTGCTACTGCGAAAGATATGATGTCTTTAGCTGTCGACTATTTGATTAGAGTGGTTGTTTTGTGCTCCCTTTTTTGTGCAGCTACCGTAACCCGCTCCAGGTGCTTGCTTTAAAGTGTTTTCCTTGTCCTCCATCGGCTGCCTTTTCGTCCTTTGATGGGCTACGCTTGCCTGTGTCTCGTCCTTTCTTCAAGTCATCATTACGCAACAAACTTGCCGACCAGGAAAAGGCGAGAGTAGGCGTAATCGCCGATATATTTGACAGCTTTTCTAAAAGGAATAACTCCAGCTAAGCTTTATGAAGTTTAATTTAGTATTTCGAGCGAGTGAATCTGCTCGTTTCCCTCGCCTTATAATCGAATGATCTCTTTTTTCCTCTTCTTCTTTACAATTAGGAAAGAACACACCAGGAATTCATAACACTATTTCCAATGACTGGACAGAGATGGAGACTCCGCTCCATCTGCAGGGTGGTCAAGGCTCTCAAGTACACTTGGAGAGAGACACAAAACAGGCTGAGGTGTTCGAGAGAAAGAGAGAGCGACAGAGAAAGAGAGATGGTTAGAGAAAAGAAAGAGGAAGAGAGAATGAGAGAGAAAGAAAGAGAGAGAGAGAGTGAGAAAGAGAGAGACAGAGAAAGAGAGAGAGAGAGAGAGAGAGAGAGAGAGAGAGAGAGAGAGAGAGAGCGAAACCGAATGTGTAAAGTGAAGTGGATGGTGGCGCGGAATGAATGAATGAGAAACCATCTGTCGATGATCATCTTTGATGAAGTGGAGAGTATGCCGGAAATGTAGGGTGCAAGGACGGTAGAAATAGAAGGGGAAGAGGCAAGGAGGAAGGACGAGGAACGACGGAGATAAGGCAAACGAAAACCGAGGAATTCCATGAACAAGATACAGCATTAAAAAAAGCATTAAAAAATTCTGAAAGCCGACAAACAAAAATTTATTTAAAATATTAGCTACCAGGAAAGGTACAGCAAGGAATCCCATAATCTCTGCAAATATTGACAAATATTGACCGGAGCAATGAGTGCGCTAATAAATCTGCACGAATAGCACACATACATTTTGGGGACTGACAACCAGAGGTGTCAACGGGCCCAAAATATTTGGGCCAGCCCGGCCCTGGGGGCCCAAAGTTTCGGCCCGGCCCGGCCGGAAATTTCCGGGCCTTGTAATTTTGGGCCCGGCCCGTGGGCCCGTTTGAGCCGGATTTTCAAAATTCAAAAAAAAAATTTTTTTTCCAAAAATTGGTGCTATGTTAATTGGGGGTTTCTTTTGGGTTTGCATGAGTTTAACAATGTAAAAATATGTTTCCCCCACCCCTAAGTAACATGCCACTATATAAACCAATTTCTAATACTTCCGAAAATTTCAAGTTTATGTTTTTACCATCAATTTGCCAGGAATTTTTGACTTGAGGGCCCAATCGGGCCTACGGGCCGGCCCAACTTTTCTTGGGCCCGGCCCGACCCGGGGCTTTGGAAAGTTGGGCCGGCCGGCCCATTGACACCTCTGCTGACAACGGATTTATACTGTAATTTGATCATAATAAGCTCCAGTGCCTCCTACAAGTGGAAAGAAGTTGACAGAGATGGAGAAGCACTTCGAGCACATTGAAGTGTGCCATCCATGGCAGAGAGGAGGCAAGGAGGGAGAGAGAATGAGAAGAAGAGAGGGAGAGAGAGAGAGAAAAAAAGAGAGAGAGAAAGAAGTATTGGGAAGTTAGAGAAAGAGAAGGCAAAAGAGAGAGACCTGAAAGCTCTCTTGACAGGTACCAGCTCTTTGCTGACTCTTCGTAAGAACTCTCGGTTTGTTGTCCCATCTAATCATCACGAAATATTAGCCTGTTTTTTTCTTAGTCAAGTGTAGAAAGCCAACAACAAGATGCATATTTGACATAAAGAAACCAAACGGTAAGGGAGTCTCACTAAACCTATCATTTCCAACAAGAAAGGGAGCTGAAATATTCATAATTCATTAATCAAGATGGTGCTATCATGTAAAATTACGGCCAAAGAAAGAGGTTGTGTATTAGTATTTATGGAAAAGAGAGTGATGAACTATAGAAAGATGGGGGTTAGCTGTGTAGGAATGGTTTTTCATTAGCAATAATGTCATAATTGATATCACCTCAGGATATATCCATCTGATATCACCATCTCTACTCTTGATAACTGGACGACTGATCACACACAAAGACGAGGGTGTCAGCTTCCTTCCACTCTTGAAACCTTTGCGGTCAGCACTACGCAGTCGGCATCTCCTCAAAAGGGTGGAGAGCAGGAGTGCGAGAGGGAGGGAGAGTGAGCGAGACACAGAGAGAGACAGAGTGAGAGAGGGTGAGAGAGTAAGAGAGAGTGAGAGAGAGAGAAAGTGAAAGAGAAAGAGAGAGAGAGAGAGAAAGCAAGAGGGAAAGGTAGAGTCGCTAAGCTGATTTATCTGATAAAGCTTCCGCCACCCGAGCAGAGATCGGAGAGAATGAACGCGTGGCCAAAGTGGATATTAAGATAGCAGAGAAGAGTGCGTCTTAGTCTCCGGTGTCAGCACTCTTTTGGAATCAAGAACTCAAGAACTAAGTACTCAAAGAAAGAGCATGAACTCGAAAAGGATCGGACATCAACTTTATGTATATAACTACATACATTCATTTATTTTCAATTAAAAAAATTCAACTCAGTTATCAAGCATAAGAGAGAGAGAGAGAGAGAGAGAGTTTTTTTTAAAGAAGATATAAGGTCACCGTTATACAATTTTTCTTTATGCATGAACAAAAATTTTCTAGTTACGCAAATAATTAAATATAGATTACTATTGTGAACATGTTTGCAAATTTTCGAAAGGCTCAATCGGGAAAAAAAGCGTTTGGTAATCTTTTGAAAAAAGAATTATATTCTTCGGCCATTTGGATGCCCCATCAGCCGTGCAATTAATCTTGACAAAACTGACGCCAGTTTGGCCAAATGTTAATGAAAGTTTCATTTCGAGCTCAGTGAAATTTTAATGAAATATTTTGTCATCTTTCATCTGGGAAGAGATTTTGGATTTTCTTTTTCTTATGCTATTTTCTTTCTTTCTACATGGTTTTTTGCATAGGTTTCTATTTAAACATATTTATGTACATACATAAATATGTTTACATAGAAATATACGTCTATATATGTATGTTGAGAAGTATGAACAACTTATTGGTTCCCATTCGGCGTCGACAACCCAATTTGCCGTACATTCGACAGCATCCTATGCTATTCTTCGCTCCCAATGAGAGGCTCCTTTGTGATCGCTTTCGGATGAGACCAGCTCGAGTCAGGCAGCTTGTCCAGCACCTCGTGGCGGCTCTCAACCACTACTCTCTCGGAGACTGGGCGATCTCCGAAGAGAACCAGGCAAGCCGAGCAATCCGACTGTGATGTAAAGACGGCAAGACAGAGTTTCAAAATAGGCGAGAGGTGGTGAGAGAGAGGAAAAGAGGTAAAAGTGATGAATCTCAGGGAGGTTAGGTGGTAGAAGTGCATGAAACAAGGAATCTCAGGGAGGATAAGAGGGAGAAGTGCATGAAATAAGAAATTTCAATCTGAAAGCATTATTAAGAAAAATAATAATGGAGACAGGAAAAGCTGAAAAAATTGCTAGTTATAACACATTCGACAGGTTCTCATAAGTAGATATGAAAAAAGGAAAGCATTCTAAGATTCACTCGGACAGCAACACACAATGCTTGTGTTTTTGCCCATTTTTCTTTTCCGTTATTATTGAGATGACGAACTTGAAGTTGAATGACATTGGTACTTGGGCAATCTTTCGGTCACAAATATGAGAGAGCGTACAAAAGTGAGAGAGGAAAAGATTCTAAAGAGCTTTTAGAATCTTTTCCTCTCTCACTTTCACACACTATTTCGTTATACATGACAAACTTCAGTGAACTTTTTCGTTGAATGCATTTTTAAACCTGCACAAACATTTTCTTTTCTTTTTCGGAAGTTGGATGAAGTTTGGCCTTTCTCCATAGTAAACCGGCGTAAAACCTTCATGAACTTTCAATTTGAGCTCGTTAATATTTCACTCAACCTTCGTTTCAATTTTCTTCCTAGATTAATTGCACGGCTGGTCGGTCGGACTGAATTCCATGCCAAAGTAGAATCTGGAAGATCCTTCCTTTCGGAGTTACTTTGTAGGGAGATGCAACTTGACCGAAGCAAAGAGTGAGGAAGTCAGCTAAAATATGTGTACTCTTTATTATCATTATTACTCATTTTCTACCATTTATTGCATATTATTTTAATATTTCATTTTCTAATGAAATGACCGAATACAACTTCAAAAATTTATCCAGCTCGCTGTTGATATTGGACTGATACAACTCATTCAGTCAGTTATATTTAGCTATTCTTTTCGGTAAGAAAAATTTGGTTTTTATGTATGTACATATTACATATGTGTATGTATAGTAAATTCTCTTTCATTCCAAAGTTGATTCCTTTGACTACACAGGCCACCCGAACATCTCGTTTACATACGAAAAGTATACTTTGTTGTTCAGATGCAACTATAGCCCAATGTATGTATGTATGTATATAATTGGAAAAGCAAATTCAAGGTATTAGTCTGTCTTGAACATAAATAGCTTCCCAGACATGTTGTTCTCGATAATCGTAAACTTTATCAAACGCAAGAAAATAATATCTCTATACAAGCGATTCATTCTATAGCACCGCTATAATATTTCGTGAGCCGCTTAAGTGTTTAGAGAACAAGTGAAGACATGAACTTATGCAATTGAATGGTATCCGAATAGAAAAAATAATATAAATTTATAGATAGCGATAATCTATACTGTTCAAATACTTACGAACCATCAGAATCTTTTAAATAGCCTACATGTATTAGTAGTGGAAAAGTATTTCGAACAAGTATTTGAAGAATGGTGACAAAATAATTGTCAAAAAGGAAAATAAGGCGAATTATATGTGGCACTTGCTTTTTCGAGAATTAGAAACAGGTGTTCGCTGTAAACTACACCCCACTGAAATAATTAAAGGACAATGACTCAATAAAAGTAAAATGTTATTTTCGTTCAAAGCGTTAGGAAATGTCTCAAGTCCCTCTCATATGCATTATAAAAGTTTAAAAAGGGCAGCAATAGTGGTGTCAATGTGTACAAATTTTGAATCAATTCAAATGGCGGCAAAAAAAAAGCTGAATCCATTCAGTGCTTGGCAAAGTAGTCGGAGAGGGTGGCGAGGTGAGTCGCTCGCCAGTCGCGCTGCTTGTACGCCGCGGCCAACGCCTTGTTCAGCATGTCCAGACCCTTGGCCTCCTCGTGCGACTCTCGCCATGTAACCAACTGAAGAAGAAAGAAAGGAGTACGGTACTTGTATTGCAACATTTGAATCGTTCTAAAGAAATTTATAGAATAGAAAAAAAAATTTATAGGAAAGATGTTGGTTTGTAGAAGAAGAAGAAAATCTGACAACGAAAAAAGATTCAAACTATGAGAGTCTACAAGTATTGTCACAGCTGCTTGGATGTAGATAAATAATGAATAAATATAAAGATGAAGTAACCCGCTTAATCTCCTCCTCAGTGGCCATGCCTCGGTTGCATGATTCAATGACCTTGTTCAGAATTGAAGTCGTTTCTTCAAGGCTAAAAGGATAAAAACATAAAAATTAAAATAGATATAATATCTATTTTCAAGTTGAATTTTGAGGAATTAAAAAGAAGTCGCTTTACAGGTGGCAAGTAAGACAAAGAAAAAGCGAAGAAGCTGACGTCTCGTAAATCGTGTCCCAGTGCTGAAAGAAGAAGTCTTGCAGGAAGAGACGGCCGACCGGATTTCGCGCGGCAGCCTTAAAGGAGTAACTCGTGCCCAGAGATGGTAAATGGCCCAAAAATTTTGGGCCGGCCCGGCCCGAACCATTTCCGGGCCCTGGAATTTTGGGCATGGCCCGGCCCGTGGGCCCGTTTGAGCACGATTTTCAAAAAATTCTGGGGAAAAAAGTCCGACGAGTTACAAAGTGTTTTGAAATTCAAAATTTTGCATGCTCGTGCAACGAACATTCATTTTAATTTATAGAAAAAAGACTTTTAGGGGGAAAAATAAACAAATGAAGAAAGTTTTGCTCTTAACAATGCCACCAGTCGCCCTGACTGGACGACATTGCGTGCTTATCGGGCCCAAACGGGCTCACGGGCCCGCCCAACTTTTTTGGGCCCTGTCCGGGGCCCTGGGAAATTGGGCCGGCCCGGCCCGGGCCGGGCCGTTACCATCTCTGCTCGTGCCACAAATCAAGACGAATTTGGTGATCTTTACCTCGAATTTGTCCTTGTACTTTCAAGTTTCGGAATAGAAAAAAATCAGACTGTTTCAACCCATATGTCTTACCATTAGCTTTCCGTTTTTTTTTCTTGAAGAGGATTATGAGTATATTCTATTGAAAAAATTCTTTGTTGCTGCAATGTTCAGGCATTCCTTGCTACAGTGATTGTATTAAATTATTAAAAAAATTCTATTCAAACTCTGCTCTGTAAGATGGGTGTTCTTTTAAAAGACGATGAACGCGAGTACGAATAAAAAGGAATTGAAAAAGGAATGCTTGTACCTGGAAGAGCAGGCCAATGTCCTGCTGCCGAATGATCGCACCCTGCCGCGCGAGCGAGCCCAGCAGAAGTCTGTGCAAATCTTTTTTGTCTCTAATCATTTAAATAACGGTGAAACGACTGATACTTTTCTTTCTTGCTTTATTCTTTATCTTCAAAGTTTAGAAGAGGCAGAAAAATGATTCAGTTGACCGTCTATTTCATTTGACTAATTGTGAAAGAGAAAGAGAGAGAGAGAGAGAGCGAGGGAAAGGGAGAGCGAGAGAAAGAGAGAGAGAGAGAGAGAGGGAGAGAGGGAGAGAGAGGGAGAGAGAGAGAGAAGAGAGAGATCGAACCTCTTCAACTGCGCGATGTCAGTCGTGCAGGTCATGGCGTTCATCAACTTGTTCTTTTCTATCTGAAAGGAAGGAATAACAGTTGACTGTTCCTCGAGAGATGCCAACTCGAACCTGGAGATCCTCAGCCACGAAGAGCTCTTGCACTCTTTGATAGATGCTCGGAGTGCCGTACTTCACGCCGAGACAGTACGTGAGATGACGCAGGGGGACGATGACTCTGCGAAGGGAAATACTTTACCTCTCTCTCTCTCTCTCTCTCTCTCTCTCTCTCTCTCTCTCTTACTCACCCTCTCTTTCTTTCCCATTCTCTTTCTTTCTCTCTCTATCTTTCACTCTCTTTCTTTCCCACTCTCTCTCTCTCTTTATATCTCATTTTCTTTCCCACTTTCTCTCTCTCTTTTTCTCTCTCTCCTTTTCTCTCGTTCTTTCTACCCTCTCTCTCTCTTTCTCTCTCTCTTTCTCTCTCTCTCTCTTTCTTTCCCACTCCCTCTCTCTCTCCTACCGTGAGCAGTCGCTGCTGCGAGCCCTGCCCCCCTCTTTGCATGACTGAATGAGATTAACGAGGAAGTCGTTGATCCTCTCGTCTACGCACGCCGAATCGTCCAACTTGCACATTTCAGCGATGATCGCCGCGTCGCGGACACTGAAGAGAGAGAGAGAGAGAGAGAGAGAGAGAGAGAGAGAGCGAAAAAGAAAGAGAATGTGAGATTAATCCTGAACGATTTGGGTAGAGAGAAAAGAAGAGAGAGAGAGGGTTTGAAAAATAAACTAGTCATTGTTATCTTACATTTCAGCAAATAAGGTCATAAATTGAATGATTTTGTGAATATAGCATGTATCCCCTTCACAACCCTAAACCAATGAATGCAATAAGAATGTTGAACGAGATAGAACGCGACTTTTCGAGATGTTTATCGTCGATCATGTAGCTCGTGTTGAGTGATGCCATGTCAGCCTTTCGATAGACGGGCGCAAGCAGTTTCCGCATATAGCGCTAAAGATGCGCACTATTAATGTTTAAAAGTTATAAAATGAAGAAATTGCCATAAAATTCATTAACGAACAAAACGGCCAAATATACATATCACTCTAGTCCATTTACAGAAGCACTTTTAAATAAATGGAACTAAATATGCACAATTGCGGCTAAAAAGTGAATGTTTTTACATATACGTAGATACACAAAAAATGGCCACTAACCTTAAAGTTGTGTGTGACGGGCTCAGTGCCAAGGCGCTCGCGGATATCGCGCATTCCAGCGAAGAAGACGGCCCACGGCAAGTACTCAGTCTCCGACTGGAAGGAAAGGAGTCTTTTGAGTAAGTCACCAAGAGAAGAAGAAGAAGCAGCCGACCTTGATGTACTCGATCATGTCAAAGAGATCAGCGTACGGCAGAAGACCCGTCTCAGAAGCAGCGAACATATCCGAGACGAGACGAGCACGCGTCTCAGGGGTGTAGAGCTGGAGAGAGATAGAGAAAGAGAAGAGAGAGAGAGAGAGAGAGAGAGAGAAAGAGAGAGAGAGAGAGGAGAGAGTGAAAAAGACAGAGAGAGCGTGTTGTAGGGGAGGAAGTGCTAAGCTTGTCAATTAAAAAAAATAATAGTAAATACCTGAAAGTTGCTGTCGAGCTGTCGCTTGATGTCCCGCCAGCCGCCGTCCCCGTAATGGGCGCGGTAGAAGCCGAGCGAGCCGGCATTCAGCACGAGCGGCGTCTCCGGCTGGAGAAGAAGGTCGACGTGCCCGTCTGAAAAGAGCCGTCTTTTATCTACCCTGTTCTATTCTTACCTTTTATCCATAATAAATAACACTTTAATCACTCCGATCATCTTTTTTCAAAAAAAAAAAAAAAAGAAGTCTATTAGAAGCTGTCTTTCGGTGAAAAAGAACGAACAACAGTTAGTTACATTTTGTAGAAAATCAAACTACATACACCCTTACCTCGAGGCAGCCAAGTCATCTGGGCTCTGCTCTCCGCGCCCCGCTGATACCACACGGGCACGTCCCACTTGAAGCTGCAACATCACGTCCAAATAATCCTCATGAGAATAAGGTTCGCGTTTGAACATGAAGCGTTACAACTTACATATTTGTAGCTATATATTATACATATATATATATATATATATATATATATATATATATAAATAAATATATTTAAAAAAAAATTCACTCAAACTGACCCAAACTCGGGCTCCCTGTACTTCTTCTTCTCGACGCCATCCTTGTCGATCTTGAACCGCGACTGGCTTAGACGAACACTTGTCTCATTCTGTCGGACTGCCGTAAGGAGAGGGAAGCCCATCTTAAACAAGAAAAAAAGCATTACGATCCTTCGAAATCTCACAAAGATATTTGGTTTAAAGTTTTAAATGGGTTTTGTCCAGTTAATCAAGTGGTCGAGGCAAGATGTGGGGGAATATCAATGTATATAATCAAGTCAGCCGCATGAAGAAAGTTATAAGAATTGGAAAGTAACCTGCGTAGTCCACTGCGTGGCAAAGTGCGGAATATCAATGAGTTGACCGTCGGGGCCGCGGATGCCGGCCTTCTTCGCGGCCTCATCTAGCGCGACCCACAGGTCAGCCGCACGCGCATTCCCGTACGAGTGACGCGCCAGGTACACCTGGAGGCCGAGAAGAAAACCCATTTTTGAATTGGAGCCCTTTCGCATGATACAAGATCGCGAGAGCATGTGACTGTGAGAAACTGAAAAATTAATTAGGTATTTTACGGAGAAGTTTCGTGCTCCTTTAATATTTGCTAATTTTGAAATGAAAAAAAAATCTGCATGAATACTAGACTACATTTAGCAAAGTGTGTCTAGATACCTTGAGGCCTTCGAGAAAGGCATTCTCGCCCATTACCGCACGGATCATGCTGAGCACAGAGCCGCCCTGAGAATACAAGTGATCTTCTCTCCATTTTTACATTCTTATTTTGTTATACTTTTACACATTATTTAAATTTGAAACAAGAATTGAAGGGAAAAAAACAATGAAAGAACCTTCTGATAGGTGATGCTGTCGAATGCCTCGCTCACTTCGATCGCACGCTCTATCTTAAAGGAGAGCGGATGCGACGTGGAGAGCGCATCCATGGTCTGCGCTGCCAGTTGCGCGTCTTCAATGAACTGCTGAGTCTGAAAACAAGAAAAATAGAAGTTTATAAAGCTTAATCTAAATATCACTACTGTTTTGCTTTAAAAAAGGAGGAAACATCATGTTTCTCGGAAAAAGGGCTGTAATGAAAATCACATCCAAATAAAATGGAACACCCAGAGATAATGGATAAAAATGCATAGACTAGCCATATGAAACTTCTTCTCCGAGATGACATCCGTGCCTATGTATTCGACAAGCGTTGCGAAGCCTTCATTCAGCCACAAGTCCTCCCACCACTCCATCGTCACCAAGTTGCCAAACCACTTCAAGTATGAATACAATTTCAAGACATCATTTAACAGAGTGATAAATTAATTATCTAAATTCATTGATGCTCAATTATGTTTAAATGGAAATATATTTGATCAGTGATGTTTCATCAGTGATGCTTGATGAGTGAACGAGAGAAAAACCTGATGCGCGAGTTCATGAGCGACGACGACAGCGACGCGCTGCTTCTCGCCCATTCCATAGCATCGCTCGTCGTAGAGCAGAGCAGTCTCTCGGTACGTCACCAGACCCCAGTTCTCCATGGCACCCGCTGAGAAGTCCGGCACGGCCACCATGTCTGGAAAAAACGAGCATGATATTTAGTAGTTTATCCCCGATTAATTCTATTAATTTAACTCTACTATTCGAAGTGATTCTGCACGTGTTGAAAATTAATACCATTTATCTGTCATTTCGAACCTATTATGTAAGAGGTGCAAGTAAGAGCAAATATTTACACCCCGGCGGAATAATAACCCAAGTTTGAGGAATGCGACCCACTTCCTTTCTTATCACATTTCGGAATGATGAACTGAACAAACCGAGTTTCTCGAGAGGAAAATTGATGCCGTAGAATTGTTCATAGTATGCAAGGACCTTCGCTCCCGCTGTTACCGAATACCTCGTCTGGTTCACCGACTCGGGACGGGACCACACACGAACCTCGAATAAAAAGAAGCATGTTTGTATTTAATTTGGTGTAACATTAAACGTATTCAAATTTTAAATTTTATACACTTGTTAAGAGAAATGGGATATCCCTGACAACAGTCTATTTTCTTGTTAGGTATACATAAAAAAAGTGCAAGAATGCTCTCTCCGTCAAATATACCCTGGTTCCACTTAGCGATCTCTGTTCGGAGTAGTCAAAGTTGCCAATAAATATGGCGAGGAGATATGAAGACATCTTGGGAGTTCTCTTGAACTTTGAGCGCTGCCAGCCGGATTCCGTGCTGCTGAAACAATGCCAGATGACATCATTATATGCATCAACATATACAAGTTAAGCACAAGAACATTTTCCCTCTGTAGATCATTTTGGAAATTCTGATTAAAAGAGATATGGTTGTATTAAAGGAGCGCGATCGCTATATTAAAAAAAAACGTTGAACTCTCACTCATGCTTGCTATTTTCACCCAGCGGGCTTGTGCTACCCTGCGAAATAGTACGCGAGAATCAGAATGCCTGCTCCCAAGGTGAACACAGCAAATAATAATTTTTCGCTGATATAAGCACCCCCTTTAACAGAACAGCTAAGATTATAACACTCGAGTTTGGAAAATAATTGTGCATGGAATGGCCGTACTCGACAGTCTCGCCATCCTCGATGCCGTTGGAGAGCGCCGTGGTGCCCTTCGGGTGCTCGATGACGACATCCCAAGTAGCCTTGAATGCCGGCTCGTCCAGACACGGCACCATGCGACGCGCGTCCGTCGCCTCCATCTGGGTCACCGCCGCGATCCTCAAGTGAAACAAGTAAAAAAAATCAATTTTAAATTCGCGCCTTTTTCCCGGAAAAGCAACTAGACATTAATTTTTTTATACAACTTTAAAGAAACATTGAACGGTAAAAAATGTGACATTTCATTCTGAAATTGTAACCAATATTTTACTTCAGTAATTATCCTCTAAATAACCTCGCCGTTCCCGTGCCATCAGTGTACGTTGCTTGGTAGAGTCCACCGAGAATGTCACTGATAAGTCCCATGTAGTGAATCTGCATAGATAACAATTGTTAGCTTTTGCTGATAAACAAGTACGAGGATGCAATGAAATTAGAGTATTTTATACCCAAAATATTAATCAGATCTAGTCTCTGAACCTGCACTCTTATCTTATCTCCCGCCTCAACTGTGTCCGCCAGCTCAATCGTCAGTTTCTCAAGTTCCTCTGAGACTTTCCAGCTTCTGACATCGATCTGTTTCATTCCGTCGGGAGTCTAAAAACAGTCACAATTTTTTTAATGATATTGCCATCCTTTATCTTCACAAGCCCAATTCGTCATATTTTTGGGTACTTCTGCATTACGGCCTATCATGTACTATATTATTTTGCAGAAAAAAAACCTTTGTTACAAAAAAAGAGTCAGCAGTTTTGTCAAATTACTAAAAATTATGCATTACGGGAGACAAAATTCAACTTCATAAAGCTTTTAATGTTATGTGAAGTGATTGATTTAAAACCTCCTTTTCGACGACAAAAGATTCATCGGTGAAAGTGAGGTTCTTGACATTTAGGACGACTGCATCTGTTACGTCAGAAGCGGTGAAATTAATGGCCAGCTGAAATATTAAAATCTTATCGTTCGAAATACGAAAAGTGCAGGTAAATATGCACTTTATATATGTACATAGGTGATATGTTATACTGCGATGAGCATCCAGAAAAGGACGAACAAGTATCAAAATATTTATTGGAAAGAGATAGAAAAATGTCTCTCTCTTTTCTGGTTCAAATTAAAGCAGAGCAATACTCTGCAATGAAACCCAGAGGAACAAGGCATGCAGATATTTCCATTGGTTTCAGCATATTCAATTGTTGTGACATTTAAATTAATTTGATGTTGTTAAATAAATAAATGATGTGAAACGTAATTCGCCATCGAATGTGAGATTTCGCTCTGCCGGAATGGCCGCCTCATAGCCAGGCAGGAAGACGCGGACGAAGAGGGAGTACGTGTCGGGCTGAAGAGCTCGAGGAACGCGCAGCTCGCTAGCAGCCGGTCCCGGCACCGCCACCGCCTCTTCCATCACAGACTCGCGGCTCAAACGGACAAGTTTTCCAAAATCGAATTTCATACTCTTCTTAGATCTTCTTCTAAAGGGAATACTACGGAGTATATAAGGGGGTATTAGAACACATTTATTTATTTATTCGTATCGTATCCAGAATAACAGGACGCAACAACAATAGCGTCAAAAATTCAAAATGATAACAGTTGAATTTCCTAGTTTTTTTAAGAATTTAAAAAAAGTATTAATTTAATGGACTTATATGATTTCACTTTATAGAGTTAAGAAACTTAACTTAGGGCTCAAATTTCGGCTTTTTTTAAATGTGTTCAAGGAGGGTGATCACCGCAAATTAAATGATATTTCAAATGGCCTCTGCGATCTCGGAAAATTCGACTTTCATTAATTATTTTTGATGATCGTCCTTCTTTATTGCAGCCAATAACTCAATTGTGAACTTTTTGGCTTTACTCTCAAGCATTTAATTTAGTTGATTCTTATATAATAATCTACAAAAATATAAAGCATGTAATAGATTGAAAAGAAAGAATCGCCGTACTTGTTGATGTCGACTTCCGGAATGGGACGAACGATGAGATAGGTGACGAGCGAGGAGATCAGCACGGAAACCACGGCAACTACGACGATGACGAGAAGAAGCCGACTGCAGAGCGGCCGACCATGCGAGCCGAGCCCGTCCTGCCCGCCCATCTTCTGCAACTACTTTTTTCGGCTTTTCATTTCTTCTTTTCTTATCACAAAAGTATTCTAAATAAATCATGTTGCACATATAAAGGCTAATATGTTTTCTTTCATTTACAAAGCAATAAATACACAGTGAATTATAAATATAGGCGCATCCAACCAAATTGCGAGATAGAAGACATCTTCAATGCAATACAGCGGAATAAATGTTGATGGAGAACAGGAACGAAAATTCAGAAAAAAATACAATAGAATATTTTTTATATTGGACAAAGTCGGCAGACTCATCAAAATTCCACGCTCATTGAAAGGTTCTAATTTCTAATAAGACGATTCGTCGCGTAGATGAAACATTCGACTTTGAATAAGAACAATCAATTGCGACACTTTAACTGTTGTTTGGATTTAACATGAAACAACCAGACGAGATGAGTAACATCTTTCTGAAAGTTATTGCTGTTCTCTACGACATTTCCCTTCCACTCCCGGTTATTCATGGAATCAAGAAAAAAACAAATATATGTACATTACCTCTGCGATAAATGGCAGTGTACAAAGATTTCATCATGCGCCGCCCAAAAGAATAGAGGGCAACGAGAATCCACTACTCAGAACACTACAATATGGCGTCCCTTGCATGTTATCCATGACTTTGAAACGAGTAGTTATCATTCTCTCTCTCTCCCGCTCACTCACTCTCTTTCTCTCTCTCGCTCTCTCTCTCCCGCTCTCTCACTCTCTTTCTCTCTCTCTCGCTCGCTCTCTCGCTCTCTTTCCTTCTTTCACTCTTCTACGCACTGTTTCTCTGCCTTTCACTCTCTCTCTTTCTCTTTTCATCTTTCTCTGCACATCTATCACCGCAAATATGCGCAATAATAACGAATACAAGCAAAGGCAATAACTTTGTACAGACATTCCAGCAACTAAATCTCGTCAAAAGAGTCTGCGAATTTACTAGAATGTTTTATAGCTACTGAAGAATTAATACAACATTAATAAAATCATAAATGGCAATAAAACAGTAAATTAAATACTATTTACGACTTCTGTGCGGAACAAGGGAACGTAAACAAAAATATAGCAAAAGAGCAATGTAAACTCGGCGTGTAATTTTTACACTGCAACCAAAAAAGGCGATCATTTCATTTAGATCGACGTTACGAATTCGCTTACAGTCGCACATTTGGAAAGCGGATTTGAAATAGAAGAGACGGGCAGTGAGAACAGAGAATGGAAGAGCGGCAGAGACAGAGAGAGAAAGCGAGAGAGAAACAGAAAGAGAGAGAGAGAGAGAGAGAGGAAGCGAGAGAAATGCAGTTGGAACGAGAGTAATCGTCATCTTCTGTAAGCTCGCATCGATGACTGTGCTGGGAGCATCAGTGAGTTTGCTGCAATTCAACAATTTGCTATCTATGCATATGAGAAGACGTCAGAGAATAGAAATGAGAGAAAAGAGGGATCGAAAATTTAAAGAGCTATGGGGGACAAGTGAAAAGTAACTGTTCTGCTTTCATACATAGAACTCTAATGCTCAAAAATAATTAGAGTAATAAATAAATGGAGACTGGCATGATGCTGATGGTAGAGTCCTTCGCTAAAAGTATGAATAATGTCCGATGAATTTAAAAAAAACTGAAAAGTTAACTGCACGCGGTGAGATAAGAAAAAGGAGAAAGAGAATTATCGAAGAAAGCTCTGATGTTCGGCCGGTCACTGTGGTTGAGTCGGGAGCGCCCCAGGAAAAGTAGAAACGATAATGAGGACTTAGAAGAGAGAGGTAGCGAGAAGGATAGAGAAAGAGAAAGATAGAGAGAGAAAATGAAGGAGAGATAGAGATAGAGAGACACAGGGAGCATTGCGAGTGAGAGAGATAGCCAAGTGGAGAGAGAGAGAGAGAGTAAGAGAGAGAGATGAACGATGAGGCATAAAGAGACAAACAAAGCTCCGTCCGACTCTACAGCTTAGTGAGAGCTACATTATGTTTGCACAAATGTCCGTGTGAGCGAACGTGTTCAAAATAGAACAGAAATCTCAGATTCGCTTGCTCCGACAAAATGATAAACGAAGAGAGCATTGAAAAATAGAGAGAGAGATGAGAAAAAAGAGAGAGAAAGAGAGAGAGAGAAAGAGAGAGAGAGGGAAAGAGAGGGAGAAAGATTAATGCAGTGTACGGGAGATCAGACGAATTGAGACATTTTCTCCAATCATTACCGTAGGCGATCTTATCATTAAGGCGCGCAATAGTCCGTCGAATTGAAGCTTGCAAGAATCGTGATACAATCTTGGAGCTGCAATAAAAGACTGACGAATACATTTAGAGATAGAATTGAGGGAAGGAGAGAGATAGATAGACGGAACAGAGAGAAGTACAGAAAGAGTCAAGAAAGGATGAGCAGATGTATGTGGCAGCAATCCATGTAAGATGTAGCGAAGCAATAAGAAATAGGGAAGTAGAGTGCGAGAGAATGGGAGAGAGAATGAGAGAGGAAAAGAGAACAGAGAGTAGCAGAGAGAGAGGGAGAAAGAGAGAGAGAGAGAGAGAGAGAGAAGAGAGAGAGAGAGAAAGAGAGAGAGAGAGAGAGAGAAAGAGAGAGAGAGAGAAAGAGAGAGAGAGAGAGAGAGAAGCCTTCGCTGGAAGTAGCAAGGCAGCGACGGCTGCAGCATCAAGCTCATGGAGTCGCATGCATCGCAAAGCAGGGCCAGGGGGCAGAATGGGCAGACAAGGAGGGGAGTCAAGCCAGGCCCTGCAAGGAAACGGCAAACTCACCACGAGTTCATTGCAAGACACGGGCAGGGCCGGGAAATCGGTCAAATGTAAAAATAAAGATTTTTAACGCGCTAACTAGAGACTGTTCTGAAAATATTATTATTATCATGAGACGTTAAATTCTCAAGCCGAATGCCACAGTCAGACAATACTTGATTTTGTAAGAAAGAAATAATAAAAATCAAACAAAGTGTTTGTATCAAAACTTCCAGTTGGCTGTTTGCATTTCACTGTGCCAATGAAAGGCGCTCCGCTAGAGCTGAGATTTTAACAACTATGTCATGGAATTGTTGCTCTCCATACTCTCCCCTCTCCGCTTTCTCTCTCAGACTCGCCAACTTTAATGATATCTCTCATTATCAGGCTCTCGAGATCAATGCCAACTTATCCTTTGCAACAGATCCTATCGCTTTTTTTAAACAAAAGATGAGCAGCTTTTATCTCGAGAGTCAGTCAGCATCCTCGTGAGCCTTTCTATGAAATCAGAGAAAATGTCAAGGGTAAACAAACAGAAATAAAAAAAATAGTTTAAAAGCTACACGAATATGGCCATCCCACTTAGTTTTAAGAAGTAAACAAAGCTTACTTAGTACAGGGTGGAAATAATGTGATAACAAACAATCGTATTGCACAAATCAAGTAATTAGTAATGAAAGCGGAGTGAGTGACACTGCTACCGTTCTGCTCAATGAAAGAAAAAGCCGATAGGGGTGCCAGGGACGAGATCGTAAGAGATAGTTGCGGGGGTCTTCCAGAGGAGAACTTCACTGTGTTGGTGCCCGGAAACGAGTAAAAGAAAATCATATGGAATGACAGAGAAAAATGACAATGCAAAAGTAAGTGAAGGGAGTGGAAAACTTAATGAAAAGAGAAGTGAGAGAAAAAGAGAGAGAGAAAGGAGAGAGAAAAAGCAGGGAGCGAGAGAGAGAGAGAGGGTGAAAGAGAGAAAAAGAGATGAGAGGGTGAGAATCTCTTGGTTCTAGTCAGACGCACCGCTGAAAACAAGCCCTCCGAGTAGACGATAGAGTGACGAAAAGTAATGTACACGAAAGCGACAGGATTGCCGCTTTCCTGCATACAAATGTACTTGCACGATAAAGAACAGGAAGACGAGCACGGAAAGGACAGAGAGGGGACTGTTACTGCCTGTTTATGTTATCCCGGGAATTGATGAAGAATAAAAACAATGGAATGTCAAGAACGCTCAGATGGAGCGCTGCAGAAAATGAGGAGATGGGAAATATTTACAAAGTCATATCATACATACATTAATTATTGTTAATGATTGCAAAGAACCGAAATATGTGATAGTGAAATTTTAAAAAATGAAATGTAACCAACTCGCATCGTTCGTTCCCTTTCAACAAAACACCTCCGAGAGGGGAGAGAGATTGCCGCTCCTGAGAAGATGGTTAAATACGCTTGCATCCTTATCAGTTGGCACACGCGAAGTCTGCCATATCGAACTCACTTTGTTTCACTTATCTGCTGAGCGTGAAGCCTTTGCGCAACCACTCATTTTGATCTCAAATTACGATTGTACTCTTTCTTCAGTAACTTTCCATTAGATTCCTTTATTGAATTGACACTACTCAATAGTTGATTTGTAGATTTTTTTATTAGATCAAGAGGATTATATACATAGTCTCTAGCCGAATAAATTGTTGCTTAAAGAAGAATTAGATGCAAGAGAACGTGTCCATGTCGCTGTCAATCGATGCCGCTGCTCCGGAAGGGCGCTCCCGGGAGCGCGCTCTCTCGCACGCGCCAGACATTCTGATTGTTGAAGTGGCCGGCGATGCTGATCCCGAAGAGGTATTTGTTGCATTTTTAATACATCTTTGAAATTTGGCAAATTAAAACTTTTAACATGCATGCAAAATAATAAAAAAGAGACATAAGAGGCATATTCACAAAAAAAAATTGAATCCAACGCTGGGAAAGTTAAATCAACTGATAATTTATTATATCACCATGATGAAACGACCTTAGATGATCAATATTATCCTATTAATATTATCCTTGATCACAAAATTTGAATATTGTAGGCAAAAGCGAGACGTAAAAGTCGAGCACGCGAAGCTCGTCTCTCATTCGCCGCCGCGCCAAGTGCCTCCGTCGATCGGCCGAGATTTCATTCAGTTCGTGCTTTTCTCATCATATATCATCATATATGTACAATTACGATTGCTCCTCCAACGGTTCCGTGAAAATTTTTCCAATTAAAAAAATGGCTAAACGTATATTTATATTTAATGATATCCATCTAAGTATATCGCGCCTGGCCGACTGCAGCAGCTCCATGTGGCGCCAGTCCATAAAAAGGTTCTTGCTGACTTTTGTTATTTGTTATATATATATATATATAATTCTTAATTTCCTTTTTTTCCGTTTCAAATCTTTTACGTGACATGGTGTAATAATTATAAGTAATTTATTGGAGCGGCCAGCCAGCGTGCACCACACGGGCGTCGACCATCTCAACCAACCCTCGGCCGCTCGTAAACCCACCAGCTTCTACGAGGTCTACCCTCTGCCTGGCTACGAGAGCCGCTCCGAGCGACGCGAACAACCCAGCCAAATTCCGCGGCATGGTTATGAATTTTAACTAATTGATAAATTTATTAATTAGTTCATTTATTACACCAATCACTCTATAAATTAACTTAGTTTATTTACTACACCAAACAAACTTACTACACCAAATTGTGGTGCAACCCAACTTGAACACTTTTCACCTTTACTGGAAAATTTCAGTAAATTGTCAGGAAAAAATAGAATTTTAAAGGAAATTTAAAATCAGAACGATCAAAAATATCTGCACCGTAATTGTTTTTACATTTTTGGAGTTCAAGTATTTGGGGAACGTTTTTTTCTTCAATATCCCCTCATCATCAATTCAACGCTCGCTTGCAGATCCTCGTTACCAGCAGAGCATCAAGGAGCAGCTGCTGAATCGCAAGTACACTCTAATCGCCTCGGCCATCGGCGGTCTCACCCTCGGCCTCATGACTGGCTTGCTCGTCTTTCTCTTCTTCACCGACTTTGAATAACCAATAACCTTCAGAAAGATGATAGAATGTACGCGAGTATTTAATAATATCACTTCCAGAGTGACTCTTGGTCTGAATATTCCGTCGGAGTTAACGGAGTACTCCGATGGATTGTTCAGACCAAGAGTCATTAATTATTAGTATTCGACCCATCGTACTCTTAAATGTTTAAAGGATTTTTTTTTTGCCCATGACTACCGTGAAGGGCACTATTTAACAATGTTCTAGCAGATGGCCTTGATGTTTATTACTTCCTGAAAATTTCATTATACACTCCGTCGATATTTAAATGAGGGTTACATCATTAGTACTGTCTTTTGCATTGACTTTGCTCAAACTGGTATTATGATATTGAAACGTTTTTACTATCATTATTAACGAAACATTGAATTTCTATTAGATTGACAGTACTATTTTCAATGCTAGCATATCTCAGGGAGGGGGGTCCTATTAATTACGGTAATTTCAATATGTTTGGCTGAACGGTTTTTTGAATTTTGTAGTATAGCTCTTGAATAGTTATGGAAATAGAACCAATTGACGTTGCATGAATGCAAAGGGGGTGGTTGAACTCCAGGACTATTTTTTGTGTGTGAAGACCATGAATTTATTTCCGAAAACGTGATGTTTAGCTTGTTCTGTAAAGGTTTATTTTGAGTTTGTGCGTATTATACATAAATATTACAATTTGCCATCACTGTCAGCCACAAGCAAGTTATTAAATTCGTATCCGACTAATACATGTGTTTCAAATGTACATACATTAGCCAAATTCCTCTTTCTCTTTCTCTTTCGCTCTCTCTCTCTCCCTCGTAATCTCTCTCAACACTCTTTCTCTCTCTCTTCTTCCCCTTCTCTTCTCTGTCCCTCCATCCCTCCTCTCTATCTCTCTCACTCTCTGCATGCGACGTAACGCGTGGCCGAATGGCTGAGGTTGGCGGCTGTTGCTTGAGTGAGTCATCAACCAGTTCATCTCTCACATGCATCTCTCTCTCTCTCATTGTCAGCTGCTCTAACCCTCCCTCTCTCAATTCCAGTGCACTCACATTCATGTTGGCAAATCCGCTCTGTTGCTATCCCTCTTCCGGAATCGACTTCAACAATGTCAATGCGGAAATTATTTTATTCATGTGAGATATGTTTAATAAAGTCAAATCGAGTTGCAATGCATTTCCTTAAATGTTAAAGATAATAACTCTGCTTAAAAGCATAAGTATTTGCGGATCTTTACAATCCATGTTTCAGACGAATCTATGAAGTTACCTTGAAAGGCCGAAAGGCTGCAAAAATGACTATCATCCCCGGACTGCGCCCTCTATTTTTCGATGCTTCTCGCCTTTATTTACCATGTTATCGGTCAAGCAAACTCTCTCTCTCTCTAAAGGACCGTTCAACCTTGGTGTCAAATCACTGCACACACACTCTTATCGTTGATATTCTATTGGCGCTCTTTCCCATCTCTCTGCATCCCTCGATTTCGTCTGGAGTACTATTTCTATCTCTCTCTCGCTGTCTATCTCTAGCGCAGCCCCGTTCTCCCTTATTTTTATTGACAATCACTGTGCGCGTAACCGCGCACCCCAAGGCGGTACGATTTGTCATTATCAGCATAGACGTGATATCTTCTCTCTCTTTCTCTCTTAAAACGCACATAGAAAAACAGACATTGTGAAAATCTGGTATCCACTCTTTCCTCTCTCTGTCACTCTATGTACATACATACCTCAATCTCACGCCAAGGCGACAGAGAGCAACATTGACTTTCTACGCCACCCCTCCTCCAAGGAACTCAGATCTCTCACTGGTCAGAGAGAGGAAGAGAGAGGAGAGAGAGAGAGAGAGCAAGAAGCAGCTCCATAGCCTGCGCCCCCTCCGGCCCCTCCTCTCCTCTTCTCCTCACTGCTCATCTGCTGCACCTTACCATGCGCACAGACCGAGACAAAAAGACCGGTTCCGTTCTCTCTCTCTTCTCTTCTCTTCTCTTTCTCTCTTCCTATGCTCTCTGTTCTTACCAGTTTCTCATCTCTCAACCTCCTTCCATCTCTTTGTAATTTCTGCACTTGTCTACTCTCGCATCCTCTTGGTTCCTCTCTCCGTTTCCACTCTCTCACTCTCTCTTCGACTCCTTCTCTTCTCTTTTCCCCTATCTTACCACTGACCCTGATCATCCCTCACTCCCACCATACTCTCTTATCCTCTCATGAATGTCCTTCTCCCTACGTCACCTTAAGAGGCTTTGCTCTTCCTCCCTCCTTCACATTACTAAATTTCCGCTATTCGAAACAGCTCGCCCTTATTCGCATTTTCTGACGATAAGAGCAAAAGTGACTTTGGCTGAGTTCAGTGGGAATCAATCAATAACTCTCATTCTTCCGCTCTACTTTTCTTAGGCAGACGTTTTCTACCAATTGTCTCCAAGTTCTTTGATTGTCAAAATCAAGAATGTTAAAAAAATAAACATATATTTAATAAATAAGAAAAGAAACTCCATTTGCCCTCTTATATATGTCATGTTCATCTCCCGTTTTCCATGTTACCAAACTGATCTTCACTTCCCTTCTTCTCTTGCCCTTCTATATATTTCAATCTCTGCACACGAGTTTGGCTGTGCCGTGACAGTCTCATAACCGTCTGCTTTGCTCTCCCTCTCTGTCTATACCTTTCTCTCCCTCCCTCCTCTCTCTCTCTCTCTCTCCTTCTCTGTCTATTCCTTCCCTCCCCCTCCCCTTGAATCCTTTCACATCATTCGCCATCTTCGCTTCTGTTTGCCTTTCTCGCACTCCGCTGGTCTCTGTCGTTTTGCTGTGCTTCGCAGGTCACAGGAAGGGAAGAAGAGAGAAAGAATGGCAGAAAGAGAAGGAGAAAAAGGGTGAGAGAGAGAGGAGGACAAGAGAGAGAGAGAGACAAGAGAGATGAGAGAGAGAGAGGGAAAGAGACATGAGAGAGAACCTTGCGCAGGCGGAAAGCGAATCGTTTGGATGCTCTGCCGTCGTAACGTTCCTAATCCATAAGTCGCTCTCATTCTCTAATCTCTCGCTCTGCGATTCTGCATATGTTTTTTTGTTTAAATCTCAATGTATCTCTCATTGTATCTCTGTACTCATTACTTCCATTGTTCCTGAATGAGATCGTCTGCAGGATCATAAACTTCTTTGAAATACTGACTTGTTTGCATAATTCCTAATTGATATCCTCTTTGTTGACACTTTAAAGCTTTGTATAAAAAAAACTTGTCCCCATCTACTATCTTTTGTATCTCACTTTCAGCTTATTGCATAAATTTTCATTATTTATATGTATATAAAATTTATATATTTTTATATAAAAATTGGATCGATTCAATAATTTATAGGGGCGATGCAGTTTTAGCTGTATTTGTTGTAGACACACTTTGCCACACGATGCCTTTAATGCCCAATTATAGCCTCGCCGAGGAGCCAAGGTGACAAATGGAAATTGAGAGAGCGCGTGAGAGATGCAGAAAGAGAGAGAGAGAGAGAGAGAGAGAGAGATCAGCTAGAAATATGTTGATGACTATCATCCAATACTCCATTTGATATTCGCCCTCTGGAATGTCCATGAACACGTCAGCAAGGTCATGCATATGCCCCTCTCTGGTATCGAAGAGACAAAGCCTTTCTCTCTATATTTCATCTCTCTCTCTCTTTCTCTCTCTCTCTCTCTCTCTCTCTCTCTCTCTCTCTTGCCTTTCACTGCTCCCTCTTGGCTCTTCTAGTACATCTCCTACCTATTATTCTCATCCACTCTTGTTCTCTTTTCTCCATCACGATTGGTCTCCTAGTCGCAATCCGATTTTGTACTCAACTCAGCCGTATTCACGACCGAGTGCTGGAGAGAAGCGCATCCCTTTACTTTCGGTGATAGAGTTCAGTGATGGGTCGTAGAGGGGCATGCAACAGTGTGTCCCCGTGCAGTCATTCTACTAATAAAATTTTTTTTATTTTTGATCGCAAACACAAAGTTACGGCTCCAGTGCGCTATGACGTTTAAGTGGATTAGTTTATGAATTTCATGAAATGTTTATATTAGAAATAGAAAAAGAAATAACTAGTTGAACTAATTTATGTCACAGTGCTTTTAAATGACGTTTACTTGATTGGAAGCCCCACGCGTATGTATGTATATCAGAAAAATATAATGTGTCAAGAAAAATGTTCACTCTTTTACATGTTTTTACAGTTTCACAGAATTGTTATGCCCCCAGTTAGTGAAATGTGAAACGGAACCATGTCTCCTTTTGAAACCTAGTTTGTCCGGTTGCTCGATTATCTTCAAGAAATCCAAGACGTACATATGTGCATTTCTCTATTTTTGGCCCGATTGACTGAAACAGAATTCAGAATACCTGTAAGGCTTTGGAAAGTGTAAAATTAAAAATGTTAGCATCTCTTTGTGCCTGATAAAATTTTGTGAATATCATTGTATTTTATTTTTAAACTTCTACTCAAATAGGTAAATAAATAAATAAATATATTTTACTTCTATACTATCTATCTCCTTTTGTTTTAGGACTTATATATGCAACAAGTTGAGTGGCAAAGATCGCTTTTGTTTCTTCAGTACGCGCAAACATTGCGTGTAACTGCACTCGTGGAAGATCGATTGAGTGACATGTGACGAAAAGAGAAGAAGATGTGTTCAAAAAGTAGGAACAAGCGTCAAAATTGTATGTGAATATATGTTTTTCGATATCCCAAACAGTATAGTACATATGCAGTTGTAAAGAGCAATTTCGGCACGCTTTGTCTCTTGCTTTCTCCTTCAGAACATGTTCCCTTAACTAGATCTTGAAGAGATAGCCTTAAGCCACCACACATCGTAGTTTGTTGTTGTGGTCATCTCTACTTGACTTCTCTTACAATTAGTGACTTTGTATCTATATTTCCGCTATTATTATAAGAACAATACCCTACATGAGTCTCGTTCATTCAACAGTGCTTCTTATTTTTCACTTTGTTCCCTGTTCTTTCAGACAAGCGGTGGTCTCTTCCCTCGTATTTAACCTCTACCCGCCTCTCGTCTAGGCAAACCCACACACACACATCATACTCTCCGTATCTGGAGAGACACAACAGAAGTTAAACCAGTATCGCTCATTTAAAACTATTTGTTTAGTTCTAGTGATAGTCATGCTTGTTGAAAGATGTTTGATCTTGCATCGAATGAAATGAATCCAAGTTACGAGTATCCCGAATGGGAGATCTCAAACAGCCCTCCAAAGACTTCCACCCTTGCAGCCTCGCCAGCTTATGCATGTGAGCCGCGAGGGCGCCGCGCCGCGTCGGCCTCGCTCCTTTCACCGTCTCCTCGCCATCCTCTCCCTCGTCTTCTCCGTCATCCACGGAGAGAAGATCCTGTCGCCGTGGGAGGCGTGCCATCTGCGATGCGTCGCCAAGTGTGTCAGCAAACAGGTATGTTGCTTAAATGATGCTAAGTTATACACTTTTAAAATGATGCAAGAAAATTTCATTCAAGAAATTATGTGGCTATTGTGTTTATGACAAAAAAAAATTTAATGCAAATTAGGCATGACTATTTACTCAACAGGATCCAGCTACTGCAAAGGCTTCGGCTTGTGATGCCGAGTGCGAACCCTTCGAAGGCGATCGCCTATGTGTTAGCTTTTCAATCATCATTATATATATATATATATATATATATATACCGTATTTTCTCTATTAGTACCCACGGGGGTTCTATTTTTCAATAGCCCTGCGAGAGGGGGGCACTATTAGAGGGAGGGGTTCTACTGGAGGGAGGGGTTCTATTTTTCAATGTGAGACACTAAAAGTTTGATAACAACATTTTCTTCTCAAAATAAGAAGAATCGTAGGTCGAATTCATAGGAATCATCACTGGAATATCCATTTTACCACATGTTTTGAATGAATTTGCAATGATTTCATTGGAGAGAGCATCCCATACCTCCAGGATCCATTCGAGGTACGTCTCGAGCTGAGATTTTCAGGCTGTTAGGGGGGGCACTATTGGAGGAGGGGGGGGTTCTACTAGAGGGAGGGGTTCTATTTTTCAATGGCTTTATCAGAGGGGGTACTATTAGAGGGGGGGGGTTCTAATAAAGGGGGGGTACTAATAGAGAAAATACGGTATATATATATATATGTATATATTTGTATATATCTATGAATAAATAAATATATATATATATATATATATATATATATTTCCAAATACAATTTGCCGTAATCGTATTATTCATATTATTGTTACATACATGGTGAGCACGGTTTGAAAGATTCGCAGACTTATGAATAATGTTGGGAAAGTATCCTTTGTAAAAAGACATATTCATGAAGAGTTTATTTACATATGCTAGTTCATATTTTATTCAGTTCTTGTCCTATGTTTCTTGCAAGATCAACAAAACGGTAGTTAAGATTTTAATGAGAAAAAGTATAAAGAAAACTTTTGAGGCGAAAGACGACAAGGCATGCTGGTCGACATGTAAAACTCTTGGAGCGCCTTCCTCTGAGGCGCTCGCGGCTCCAGGAAAGGTGCGACTAATATAATTTTTAAGATAGTTCCTTTGATTAGGTGAAACGTTAATCTTTCCGATAAAAAATTCTATACTAAGAAAAGAGAATGAGAGAGAGCAAATCAGCTAAAACAGACACAGATTCAAGAATGTACAGATTTGATGATAGCCGAATAGATGTGCTTAACCACTTAATTCCCACAGGTGAATGCTTCGATGGCGAACGGCGTCCTCGCCATGAACTGGCAGCCCGTGCCTGGCGCAATCGTCTACGCCGTCCAGTACAAGACGCATCGTAACAACGCTTTCTCCGATCTGCGCAGCATGGTTTTTTTCTTCGTTTTGTTTTTTTTCACACACAAAAGCATTTTTCAAAAGCCTTTTCTTGCACTAAAATTATTTTTCTCAACGATAACTACTAATATTGAAATGCATACTTTTTTCTTCCAAGTTTAATAGTGCAAAACAACAAAAGAATCATTCAGCTAACGACGACTCCGTCCCTTTCTGGCCTGTCGAATCCGACGGGCGAGTTCTGCGCGCCCTTCGAGATCCGCGTCGCAGCTGCCTCGGCCGATGCCGTCTCTGCCTTCTCGGACGAGCGCGAGGTCGACGCGCCCCGACCGGACGTCTCGCCGCGTCTCAAACTCATCAGCCTACGATACTTGGTGAATACTCATACTCGGTGAACCCTCTCTAATAACCACTGGGATGAATAACCATTCAGTCATTCCAATACTTATATGTAAGTCTTTTCCGCCATATACATATGTATCTATCATTCTCAATGGTTTTGCGCCAGTTGTCGCATTGCCATTTCTTTCTTGTGCGTAATCTAGCGACTCTCTCTAATTAAATAGAGCTCAATGATTTTCTCTGACAGGGTACATCAAACATTTCACTCCGATTTTAACAATTAATAATACATTCTCAGGCCGAGCGCTTCGAATCCGACTTCTCGAGCGACAATGGCACTGTAATCGTAACATTCGAATTTGATGGACGACGTCAGTCAGCGTTTCTATGAATGCACATTTCTTCTTTTGAATAGTGGGAAGAGCTTCATGCTTTCAGACTGGCCCCTCGGGGACGATGATCTCGAGATCTCGCCCATGTTCCACATGATCTCTTGTGCCGAGCCGGACTTGTCGCGCAGTGATCCGATGGCAGAATTTGTCAGTGCACACTCCCTTCTATCTTCCTCTGAAGGATTATTTGGCTCATCTCATTCGATTTACTTATGGGAATTTTGTGGTCACTTCCTGTATAAGAGTGGACCACACGTGAGAGAAGTGCAGACTGCCTCACGACCTTTTAACAAATATAAAAACAAACACAAACCGAGAAAATCAGCGAATTTCATCATTTATGAAGATATGCTAATTCACGGTCCCTTGGCAGCGCGCCTTGCCGCAGCACCGGCAGCTTGAGACGCGGCTCGGCGCATCGGTCATGTTCAGACGCTGTCGCTACGTGTACTACGTGCAGTCGGCGCGGAGTGCGACATGCGACACGATCCTCGACATGTCATCACCGCCCGCCGACGCCCTCCAGACACTTGACATCAGTCAGCTACAATCTATCTTTTGCATTTATTTAACGACCGTTTAATATGGCGCAAATTGAAAAAAAGCAAGCAATTCGATAAAAATGGGTGCATTTCGTAGTCTCTGAAGATAAAATTACTCAGTGCTCTTCGACCGTAAAACAGAAGAGCTGGCGGATCAGGGTTAGGTAAAATGCTGTGCCAGTGACATAAATACCTGCAATCCACTCTAAGGCTGCGCCAACGTCGATGATAATCCGTGCCCACACGTCGATCTCTTTCCACCTCCAATCTGTGGACAGATTTTGGAATTCAATACCGAGGTAATAATGTTTATGTGTAACAATTGAAGAAAAAACTTGAGTTAATTAAAAAACAACACATAAATTTCCAGTAGTATGTACTTACTGTAAGAACGATGATGAAATCAAGTAGATACTTTAATATGCATCAGGTTCTCAACCATACGGTGAATGCGGACGACGCGTCCGCCGAGCTGGCGATCGCCGTTGAGTTCCGCGCCGTGCCTCCTCGCCCGCGCGAGCCGCCCACTCTCTACTACGTCGCGCTCTTCGGACACGCCGACTCATACAGCAGCGGCAGCGAGGTCAGTCCGAAAATTGGACGGGTGGGCGGAGCTTCAGAAGAATAATCCTCAACAGAGACATTACAGACACCTGATGATGCAGCCTCTTTCTTAACGCCCTCTTTTCTAGTGCGTTTTGACCTCAAGAAGCGCGATACAAAAGCCAGAGCCTGATCATAATCACTTCAGGAAGCTATCGCCGGCGTCAACCAGACGGATGTCATTGGAAACTCAACGACTTGTATGGAATTCGCGCGTGACAGAGCATGCATTGTCAGGCTGCTTGCCCGTTTTCTTGGTTCTTCCAAGCTTGAAACTGCTTGGAACAACACTTGCTTCTTACAGGAGGAGTCGAATAACACCTTTGTGCTCTACGGCGTTCACTTGGACACACTCTATGGAGTTACGATTTGCGCGGTCAAAGATACGAGGTTACATGGAATCCTATGGAATCGTGTTATTGCAAAAAAGGATATAGTTGTAGTTACTGGTTTAGTTGGCATTTATGTATGTATGTAGCTCCTCATGTGAATTTTTTTCATTTCACATTACCAAAAAAACAGTATACACATGCATACATACTATTTTTGGATTACATATGTATGTTGTTTCATCTCAATGAAAATGCATGACTATTAGTTTTTGCCCTCCAAGTAAGTTTCCGAACCTTAGGAACCTGACGTTCCCAGACCTGAGCGAGCTAGATAATCGATCAGCTAAGCCGCACGCATCGAAACTCTACATCAGCTCTGAAGGTTGTCTTTAATTTGTTTTCTTTCTTCGGTCGCAACGTAATACTTTAAACGTTTGACTACTTCTGCATTAAAGTAGAATAGATGCGGAAGGATTCTTGAATACCACATGAGAACGAGTAGAGTTTGTTATTTACATATTTATTAGTTTTCCGCTAACCTGCCGCTCCGGCACCGTAAATAAAGTATAAGTAAAAGAATGCTTATGCAGTGTATCGAATGTCTCGCACGGGCATCGCGATCGGCCTCTCGCTCGCGGCGGCCGTCGCAGCCGTTGCTGCAGTCGTCGTCATCTGCGTCTTCTTCCAGCGCCGCCAGCGACGCATGAACGCGACGCTGCAGCTCAAGGAGGCACAAATAGCGCAAGCGCATCAACTCTCGCGCTACACCGACTTCCCCAAAAAGTAAGTTCAAATATCCATCATTTGCAACGGTTTTACACCAATGGTATTGCGATTTCGCAGTTTTACTGCAATTTTTTCTTGGGTGTCAGCCATAACCATATGTCGTTTATGAAAGAAACATCCATTTCAACTTGACTATTTATTATTTACTAATATAGTATCTATTATATACTTGGAGAAACCCTACCATGAAGACACCTTCTAACCTTCAGAGACGACATTTGGGAGATTGATCGGCGAAATGTGAATGTACACACAAGCAAGAAGCTTGGTCAAGGCGCATTTGGAGCAGTTTATCAAGGTAGGGAACTGAATACATGCATACATCGATTCACATTGTGGTTACACTGATGAATAGTAGCCAGAGATGGCAACGGGCCTAACATTTTTGGGCCGGCCGCCCGGCCCATCAGGCCCAAACTCTCGGTCCGGCCCGGCCCGTACTTTTCCGGACCTTGGAATTTTGGGCCCGGCCCGATTTTCAAGCTGAACTGATTTTTCTTCAAAAAAATTTCTTCAAGTGACTTTCTTCAATTTTTTGCTGATTTATCATCATATGTTTTTTTTCTTCAAATGGCAAATCCTTGAATTATTGCTATTTCAAGAAAACTCAGCAAAACATTTGAAGAAAAATCATGGGAATATTTAAAACCAGTTGAGAATACACAAATTTCTCAAATAATCGGGCCCAATCGGGCCCACGGGACGGCCTAACATTTCGTGGGCCCAACCCGGCCCGGCCCGGGCCCAAGGAATGTTGGGCCCGCCGGCCCATTGGGCCGGGCCGGGCCGTTGACACCTTTGATAATAGCAAAATGTTAACCGAATTTGTTATTCGTTGCTGCTCGCTCGCTGCGAAAAATTTGCTGCATATATTTTGAGGGAAGCTAATCGGCAAAAGCCTCGGACATCCTGATGCGAATTCTCCTCTCGGCATAAATCTGATGCGAACCGAGAATTGCACGGTAGCCGTGAAGATGCTTCCAGGTTGGTAAAGAAGATTCCATTTCGCTATTGCTCTGGCAATATAAAGTATTAAAGAAGATTTGGAACGGTATGAGCATATTTCCTAGAATTTGTGTTGAAAGAACTAAATACTTATTTGTATCATATTCTTAATGCCATGAAATCTCTAGAAATGTAATATAATATGCAGAGTCGGCGGACGACGCTTCGAAAGAAGAGTTCCTGCGTGAGATCTCGCTGATGAAGTCGCTCGGCTATCACGAACGCCTCGTGAATCTGCTCGCGTGCGTCACGAAGAGCGAGCCGCTGCTCCTCGTCGTCGAGTTCTGCGCCGAAGGAGACCTCCTGCACTTCCTGCGACACAGGCATCAATTTCAATTAGCCCTCTTGGTTTCTCGTCTTGCTGCTCACACACATTTTTAGCACGACAATCTCATTTAATACAATGCGCAAATTTGCATTTTTTCTCCTCTTTCTTAAAGAAAATGTATGAAACCCAAAAAAAGGACATGTTGCTGTTTATACGTTCATCTATGAACGCATTTTAATTGCTACTGTATTTGTTAAGGTGCAACTACATGATGAAGCTGGACGAGATGGGCATCAGCTATGTCGAGCCGCGGCCAGAAGACAACGTCGATCTCGAGTTGATTGTCACGATTAAGCAACTTCTCATCTTCGCCGTTCAGATCAGCTACGGGCTGGTGGGCCTAATACTATTCCATTTCTATTGGTCACCTCTTTATCTATGCTTTTTTTCTCGTCCGCAATGCATAAGCGATTGACTTTTAGTGCAGCAAGCGAATCTTACTTCTCTCTCTCTTTCTCTGAACATTCTCTCTGATCTCCGATCTCTCTGACCTCTTCTCATCTTCTGCAGGAGTATCTCTCGCAGAAGGGCTTCGTGCATCGCGACGTGGCGGCGCGCAACGTGCTCGTCAACACGGGCAACGAGTGCAAGATCGGCGACTTTGGCCTCTGCCGCCGCATGGACGCGGCCGATGCCAACTACATGAGCAGGGTGGGCAGCTGGCATCCATGCTCATCAAAATAGCCACGTTCATGAGAAAGCAAAAACGATCCCATCTCACATTGCATTATCATAAATATAACTATGCAAATAGGGCCGTTTCAACTAACGACCATTTTGACTTAACGTTACATTTACCTTGTTTTACATGAGAAAAACAAATTTACTTTTAGGGTGGCCGCCTTCCTCTCAAGTGGATGTCGCCTGAGGCGATTCGTAACTACAACTTCTCAACAAAGAGCGATGTGTAAGAAAGCATCTTAAATTCCAAAAAAATTTTCTTCTACATAAAATCTGAGCAAAATATTGAAAAGTTGTAACTGTGAGAAAGATATAATCTTTTTAAAACCCCAAGGATAATCTTATAATCTTCTCTTACACGAAGTTTTTCTAGATGGTCGTTCGGCATCCTGCTCTTCGAGATCATCACTCTGGGCGGATCGCCCTACCCAGAATGGCCAGCGGAAGAAGTGCTCATGAGGCTTGAGAAGGGCGAGCGAATCGGCCAACCTGATAACTGTCCCGATGAGATGTCAGTGGAACGATGCGATTCACGTAGAGAATCATGAAAAGGGAAGGTGGCTGGCAAGAAAGAGAATCGAGGGCCTTCTTAAGATATGAAATGATGTGTGCCTGCTGGTCGGGCGCGCAGCAACTTCGGCCCGACTTTAGCAGCCTTCGACAGAGGCTAGCCTCGCTGCTTGAGGAGGTCAGCAATTGTGCTCTTCTGTTTTGGATAATCTTTCGTAGCAGAACATTTAGTTCCATTTTGCTGGTATCAACGGTTGCCTTAGGTAACCGGAGAGTACTCTTACCTCAAGCTGGACGCCCAGCGTGATTATTACAACGTGCAATATGACGATGGAGGGCGTGTTAGTTTTTTTGTTTGTTTCTCAACCTTAAGTTGTGCAACCTGAAAAAAATTACATCAATTTCTGAAAATCGAAAGGTTGGTATTTTTACCATTTTCTTCTTTCAGGTGGAGATAAAGGATATGCCAACGAAGCCATCAAAACTGACGGGAATAGAAAATCCGGCCTTTAGGAACCGCTCTGAGTCTGCCACTAGCTCAGTATAGCTGTTTATTTCTCTTTCTTTTCAAAACTGCTCTACTGCCGATCTAATTCTTATAACAATGGTCATATATTTGTCATGTACGATTCGATTCATTTTAATATGTAAAATTGCTCTCGCAGCTACAAAACTACTGGTCTCCTGCCTTACGGCGATTAAGCGAAACGGTGGGAGAAATTCATAAATGTGAATATTTCTATGAGTATGTATGTATGTAGTTCGCTTCCACTGTTTATACTGACCTTCCTCACTCTCGCTCCATATCATGACGCGGTATCACAACAAAGATAATATAGAAATGTATCAGTCACAATAATTGCTAGATCCGGGAAGACCACGAATAACTTGCGGTTTAATTGTCGGCATTCCTTTTCAACTGTAAGTTAAAATTTGAAAGCGATATTATGTTTTTTTTCAAAAGTGAAATAGAGCTTGTTTGAGTATCATGTTTTCTGACGAACACATAGTACACTGAATGGTCGCTCTTTCTCCTTTTCCTTGATTTACGCTAACATCATATTATAATCTAAACGTACAACGCATTCGATTTTCATACAAAATCATACGTAATAAAACATTGCATGATTCTTGCGTTGACAAATTTTGCAGCAAAAATGACGGCAATATGTATGTATATGCAACGATAAATAGGATGATGGGTTTAAATGCAAGAGTGAAAGACAACAAATGAGCTAGTTTATCGCAACAGGCGACATGTCCATTTGATTCGGAGATATGTAGATTTATTCAGTCTTCAGTGGGTAATGAGCACGGCGGAATTTTGTTCTTCTAACAATAATCAATGTCGGAAAGCAAAGCAGACGACATCATTCCTGCTCGTTTGACAGAAGAATTCGGCGCGCGATGTATAAGTGAAGTCCTAAATGTTGTCATAATCAGCCAAAACCAACTATAATTGTACAGATAGTAAATACAAAATGATCACTTCAGACGTGTTTTCCATGAGCATACCTCTTTTGAGCAGAAAACGGAGAAGAGGCCGCCAAGCTGCTCCTCTGCGGCTTTCTGAATCAGCCGTTTCGACAAGGCCGGAGTGGTGGTCGTTACCTAATAAATGTATGGATAAGCTTTAAAAGAATATTAATATGTATAATAAAATATTCGCCGACACGAAACAACTGCTCTTCTGAAGCATACATTATCACCGAAATTATTTTCATACGTCAATGATATTCCATATTAAAGCTCGGCTTAAATACTTCGTTTCTCAACCTTCATCATGATGTGCTTGAGCTCGAAGCTGTTGCAGCGGCTGTCCTTGGCGACCGGCGGGGTGTCCGTCACTCGGCGGCCATCCAATGTGCGCGCGCCTAGCTGAAATTTACTTCAATTCCTCGTTTACATTTCATTCAATTCTTTTCTGCATTGTCTTTCGTGATCAATGATCCTGATAAATGGTGCAATATGGTAAAATGTACCTGTCGCTTAACACGATAGCGGCACGGATTACGACACTTGCTGCAGCAATCCATCAGTGGCAGCGGTCCGCCTAAAAGTTTTACGTAGAATAAGCAGCCTTTCACTGTATAGCAGTATCACTAAAATATCGAAAAAAAATTTAAATTAAATCTCCAGGCACAACAACTGGTGAGATACCTTGTGAATATATTGGTGCTGAGCACGGTGCCCCATAGCTCTGTGGAGCGGGCTGGGAAATGACATAGGGACCAGAGGGGTAGGACGGCTGCGGACGAGTGTAGATCACAGAAGAACCAGAAGGCGCCGGCGCGACGGCGTACGACCCTTATTTATTCATTGCCGTTATTTTTGTTGTTGTCGATATTTTGACTTTTTTCCATCGAGTTAATAGAGCCAATTTGTACACTTGTAAAGAAAATTAGTAATTGTATATATTTTTCATACCCGCTGAACTCGCCGAAGAACTCGGGTGAACGCCATGTGCTGAAGTCTCAATGACGGGGTCTGGGACCAGCTTGGACTGTGGGATGAGTGCCTGTTCGACGTGATGAGTCGATGATACGCTTCCCTTTGAAGTGTCGTCCATACTGCCCTGAATCAGAGAGAGTCAAATGCATTGAATTACAAGAAATGTGATTAGTATATCCAAGCAATGTGTCACTCTTTGGCACAATCACAATGTGGACAGCCCTCATAATGGCATACAAATAATAGTATAGGGTATCATAAACTAACAATGAGCGTTGGTCTATATGGCCCGCTGCGTGTCGCGGCATCCAACGGCCGCAAGTAAAGCATGTCCTTGGCCTAGAAAAGCTTTTCTAACGATACATTTTGCATATCTTCATGATGTGACCAGCTCTTTTGTGGCTGAACAATAGTTGAAGCAGTAAACTGTTTCCCGACCTCGCACTCCTAAACTCCCCGTCATGCTCGCGATCAGTGGTGGTGCGACTAATCGGTCGCAAAGGTCGGCGCTTAATCCCTACCATCATCTATGTATCTTCTCCGCCCTCAGAAGATGAGGCGGGAGGCGACTTAAGGTCGTAAGAAGGCCTTGTACGCCTGTGTGTGTGTGTGTGTGTGTGTGCTATTATTTACTCTGACTCTGGCAATGGCCCGAGGCGTGTTGTCGGCGCTCAAGGTCGCGAGAGAAGTGGGAAACAGCCAGCACTAGGCCACTTCAAACCAACATGATCACTGACTGAGGAAAGCCCTTGAGCCAGACAATTTTACGCTTGGATAGCGAGAAACGACGAAAACAAATTGGAGTTGTACACCTTTGTGCAGCCAATCAGAGTATGCAAACACTTTTGTTGTGCACATGCATACATAATCAAATGGTGCGAATGGAAAATGTGTGTTTCTCATTCCTTCTGCTAACTTTGACATCTTTCTAACCCACCCCCCCCCCCTCCCCAAACGCAGAAACAATTCCAAAATTAGAGAGAATACAAGCTATATCCCCAAAAAAAACCGATGAATTCTAACAATCATTTCCATTCACTTTTGTGATTATACAGGAGATGGTGCAGGAGAAAAAATCTCTTTTCATGACAAATGCAAAAAAAAAGTCGCTTACGCTGGAAGTGTCCGTCCGATGCGGCTTGCTGGCTTTCTCGGAGGCTTCTGATGCGGCGGCGGCAGCCGAGGCGAGGAGCTCTTGCTCCTCCTTCGTGTCCAGCTCGTCAAAGATGTCCTTAAAGGAGAAAATTATGAAAGATCTCAAACAAGCAGAGGCCGTTCGCACTCTCATTAGCGCGCGTTATTTTCATGTGTCGGTGTATGCGACATGCGAAATATCACGTGAGAATGTGATTTCGCACGTCCTCTTTTAAACAAACGTGGTTCCAAACGTGGCTCGCGTAATTTTATGTTTATCATATTTAACCACACAAAGAAAAGTCCAACGGTCATGTTCAGGTTGATAGAATTAAACAAAAACAATTCTGAGAATCATTTATTTCAAAGTTACATTAGGCGAAAGTGAAGAACCGACAGCAATGTCCTTGATGCTAACGGAGTCGTCGCTGCCACCCGTCCTCTGCGTCTCTGCCTCATCAGGGACAGCCGTGACGGCGGTAGGTCGAGGAGTCGTCGTGGCTGCTTTCTCTTCGTCCTCCTCTGACGGCATCGGCGGCGCAACACGCGTCGGAGCTATAAAGATGAGGATAACTTGAAAGGAAGTAAGCCACCCGATGACAGATTCTACAGAAAAAATAAGGGCAAGACCGTTTGAAATACCCTATTGGGAAGCAATAACAAAAATAGCTTTCCCTACGCAAATATTGGATCGGGTGTAAGAAGTTATGCTATCAAAGCAAAGAACTGTTAGACAGAGTCACGGATTTTCTCATTGTTAATGTGATTGTTACTATAACTTACCGACAGGGGGCGGCTGCACCAGTGGCGGAACGACATACGTGCCTCAAAAGGAATTATTTTTAGAGAAAAAAAACATGAATATCCTTCTTTACCATTTTATGAAAATTGACCGGGCACAGTCCCTGATTGTGAAATAAAGTTGTAATATATTTACCTACGCGCTCACTTGAACCTGTGAATTTTTAAAGTATTGAGATACTCATGCTGTAATGTTTTTATATTTATCATTAAAAATACTTATTTTCCGTGCCTATTATTGTGGACAAGTGAAATAACTGACCCATTTTTTATTTTGTTTATAAAAACATGATATGCAAATGAATAAACATTAAAGCAATAAATGATGTGCAAAAATGTATGCTAAAATATAACCTTGATGTGGTGCTGGCTGCACTAGAGTCTGTTGATTCGTGAAGGGGCCGACGTATGGCTGTGGTTGTGGCTGTGGAAGAGGCTGAGGCTGCGGAAGTGGCTGAGGCTGCGGAAGAGGCTGAGGATGCGGCTGGGGCGCCGTGGCGTACCCGGCGGCCGGTCCCGGCCCGAAGCCAACCGGCAGTGCTCCATAGCCACTGCCGCCATAGCTGCCATAGCCGACCGGAACGCCGTAGGGACTCGCGTAGCCGCCGCCTTGTTGTTGATGATACGACGGATAGAAGGGACGCGGCTGGCAGCGAGACGGAAAAGGCAATGACATGCAAGAGCCACCCGATACACAGCGAGGCAGCAGCTGCACAGCAGCAACCAGCACAAGCAAGGCCTTCATTCACGCCTAGAACTATTTTTAAATCTTTCTAATATCTTTAAAAAAAATTCAAAGTAAAGCGCATTCCACGAGACGAAGAGTTTTTTCATTTTGAAAGTACTATTAAAAACTATTTTCATCCAACAATGAAAATACATACTTGACACTCTTCTCGAACCGTATTTTACCTACACCAGGCCGTGAAAGCCTATTCCAGTCCTACACCTGAGGCAGCAAGAGAGGAGCAAGTGTGCAATGGGCTCGGCTGTTTTTGCCGGATACAACTGCCCTTTTGGTGATCTAGACCTTGACGCAGAAGGGGTGAAGAAAGGCAGAGATGACAATGTGAGAGGCAGGGACACGCCCACGACATAATCGTCAGATTAGAAGAAGGCTTGGCGAAGGATAAAAGGAAACAGCCAGGAAGCGAGAGGTGGTTTGAGAGGAGTCGTGTTTCTTTCTTTCTCTCTTCCTCTCTATATTTCTCTCTCCATCTACCTATATTTTTCTTTTTCATTATTTTCCTTCTGCACCTCCTCCATCTCCTCCCTGTTCCTCTCTCTCTTTCTCTCTCTCTCTCTCTCTCTCTCTCTCTCTCTCTCTCGAGTCTGGACTCTCTTCTCTCTACCGGCGCGACTGTGGTAATTGTGAGCAGCAACTGTTGCCGAATAAGGGGGGAAGCTCCGGCGAACGCGGGCGACTTGTTGTATGAAAAAAGTAAAGGAAGAGGATACACTCTGGATCGTTGCAGAGAGGGCAGAGAAACGGCCACAAAGAGGAAGGGGAGGCAAAAGAAACAGAGATTGAGGGAGTAATTGAAGAGGCGAATAGAGAGATATGCAACGGTGAAACGAAGAGAAAAAGAGGTTGAGAGAGAGAGCGATGGATAGAGAGAGAGAGAGGTTTGGAACTAGAACAGAAAGAGAGAAGAGCAGACCAGAGAAGGGAAGAGTTTGAATAAAGAAGAGAGGGCAAGAGTATGACGCGGCTAAGGATGAGTGCGAGAAAGCAAAGAAGGAATTATAGTTGCGCCAAGCCGAGCCTTGAACTCGGTGTGCCATCGCGTCACTCTTTGTCAGAGAGTGGCAGTAGTCTCGATTCTTTCTCGGGGATGGCGAGGGCTAGGTGGGTGAAAATCCGTAGTAAGCTTGAGAGGAAGGAATGGGGAAATGGTAAGGAGCATGACAAGGGCTAGGATCATAATGGACTAGCCAGTAAAAATATAAGATAGCAACAAAGCGTAAGTGATGCTTTTATTCAAGTAACGTAATGACAGCCTCTATCTGGCAAGCGAAGAGAAAATTGAGGTCTTATGGCTTAAACAGGGATATGGGTAGTGAGAATTCCTTGCTGATTTTTTTTGATTAACCCATAAAGATGCGTTTCATAAAAATACGAAAATCAGTAAAGAGCGTATGGTTGAAAATATTAACGTGAAAGTAAAATCGTTGTATTTAAACGTTGCTCAATAACTGAAAGGCTTCAAATTTCTTTAACATGTCAACATGTCATGAACGTTTTACCTCACGACTTAATTTTTTAAACTTATTAGTTAAATTGTACTTATTAATCAGGCTAATATTCATTAATCTGCAGGTGCAAATGATCGTCTTCGATTTCTTTATCTCGGCTTACGTGAAAATAAGTCTCATATTTATTTTAATTGTAGATTATTGGGTCATTCATTCATTTGATTCCCTCTTTAAAAGCTTTGACTGCTGATTTGAAAGAAAGAGCCACCGAAAATGAGCTGGCAACGGCTGGTTGCCTGGCGTCAGTGGAAACGGCTGAAAATCGACCGCGTTCTCATGGTCAGACAAGGAAACCCTTTCCATCAACATCTTCACTTCTAACCTTTTCAGCAGACAATTGATTTTAATTTTCTCAAATTCGTTTCTCTTGTTTTGATCGAACACAACTCGACATTCTGGCCCCCAAATGTGTGCTTAACTAACTGCTCAAGAGAGAAAGAGATGAGAGAGTGTGCGAAAGACAAAGAGCGGCAGAGAGAGAGAGTGAGAGAGAGAGAGAGAGAAAGAGAGATGATATAGTAGCAGATGGACTGAGAAGAATGTGGTGTACTAGTGGCTCATGCCACTGGTCAGGATGTCCATGCAAAAGGGGGGCATAGCTGGAGGGTGCACACAGAGGCTATATTTGTCCTTTTTTGACACCCATAGCGAGAAGCGTTGCTGCATTCAGTGACTTTCAGACAGTGGAAAAAGAGGGAGAGAGAGAGAGACAGCAACAAGTGAGGGAGGGAAAGAAGGGAGCGAAATTGTTTAGCCTCAGCGGTAAACTGAGAGAGAGAGAATTAGAGAAGTCCGTGAAATAGTAATATCTCGAACAAAAGAAGCCACTTTGCTGTACAATTTGAAGAGTTAGGATATTTTTCAGTCGGAGCTGGATTTGGGCTCATGAAAGGGCGTCTGATTAGATACTTTCTATCATTCACGCCGAAAAAGTAGGCTGAAACATAACTTCACCTTCCAACATTTCGTCCATTCTTTTGTTCTCTTGCTAATACTCTTCCCTCCTCAACTTTCTCGGTATTCGTTTTTTTTCGAATGATCATTTTGCGACCGCCAATAACCTTACAAACTGTTTAATACTGTCTGCATATGCAAATCGAGAGAAGAGGATAGCGAAAGAAGGCAGAGCTCTGTACATGGGTTGAACAACGAGAGGAGAGCGAAAGAGAGCAAGCGATTGAAAAGAGAGGTAGAGAGTTAAAGACTGGAGCAAAAGTGAATTCTCGAATCAAGTGTTCCAGTCCCAAATGGCATGTTCACGATTTTGTTGGGTGATGTAATTGTGGCAGCATGCTGCATTTTCGATTACATCCGCACATCATTTACAACGTTAGCCTTGAACGCTATTGAATATTGCTCCTTGTATCTCTACATACATATTTATTTCCTTTACCGACAATCCTTTTTATCAGTGAAAAGATGTCGAAATGTGTCCAAGTACAATATGTGTTTAGGCCGATTTATAATACAATTCGTCAGGATTATTTCTCACCGGATATTTACGCTATATATCAAGCATCGTATCATGTATGTATGTGGGCTGCAACAATGCCGGCGACTTGGCCACATCCGCACCCTTCTCTTATCCTTCCTCTGCCCACGCTTACCTGCTAATCCGCTTCTTTGTATTTTCTTCTCCTTCCGCTCTTAATACCTTAGCCTACTGCATTTCATTTGGCAGCTTCTTTTACTTCCATCATATTCTTGTCTTTTCCAACTTTCTCTCTTTGCCGAAGAAGTTAGATTTTACTGGCTTTTTTTACTCTTGCTTACTACGCCTGAATTATCAGCCAAACCCATGTAGAAATCTCCACTGTTTCCCCCCTACCCTGCAACACTTATGTATATGCATAAAAACGAAGCGTTACTCCGGCCACGAAGAGCGAATCTTATTTTTCAGTATTCGATGAAAAAAGAATGCAGGCAGGTATTAATTTGCAAACTGTAGAATTAACACAATTTATTTTTTCCGAGTTCACAAATAACTGCATTTAAAAATAGACGCCCTTGACAACTTGCACTTTCAGAGAATGTAATCAGCCTATATTGATTTTGGCTTGCAACTTGCATTTCTCCTTTTACAAATGTATATATGAAATAAGCTAACAATAATGTTCATTAACATTTAAAGCGCTTGCAGCTAAAGGAAGAATGAGAAATGTTCCATTTCAGCAATATTTCATATCCAAGGCTCCAAGAGTGCTTAAAATGTATATATGCATGTACATTTATGACATGCAGTAATGATTTAAACTTGTCTTTCCTGTTCCTAAAACATTTCTGAAGTGTCGAGTATGCAGGAATATAAGAGTGCACATTAGTGTCGTTGTTTGCTTTGCTATATTTCTTAGTTATTTATTTCTTTTAAGAAACGTGTTACACACTCTTAATTCAAATGCAAATGTTTAAGCATCAAAGATGTCATCATTCTCGTCGCCCTCTTCCGAGCCTGCGTGGCTGTCCTTCCTCACTCCAATCTGCATCGTTCTCGTGATACTTGCGTGCTTCTGCCGCATCGTCATCCGGACGTGTCTCTCTCGCATGCACGTCGATGTCTACGTCGAGCATGGTTACGATCTATTCCATTCCTTAATCTGTCTACCTTCAAGATTACAATGATCTGACGACGTTTGATATGAACATTTTTTAAGCCCCTTCATAAAGGTTGAAAAATAAAGTTTAAAAGTTTAAAAGTTAACATCTCGCAGAAATAGACGCTCTTTGCCAACTACATATATATTTATGTAATTATACATATATATTTATGTAATTAGCAGAAGTAACTATAAATGGATATCAAATTACTTTCAGTGAACAGAGGTGTCAGATGAGAAAACAGTAAGAACACTTGCGAAATGAATGAACAGTTTATACATCTTAATTCGCATCCAATATTACCTTCATTGTCAGACATGTCGACTTCTACTTCGAGTGGCTTGCCTCGGCCGGTGCCCTCGACAACCACCTCTGCCATGTTCCCCTCGCTGGGTGAGTATAGTTGCTGCATTGTTCGTTTCAATTTGCATACCATTTATTTTAATGAAGGTAAAATTAAACTGTTATTTCTGACGTTGTTTTTTTTTAAATTCATAGAATCTTTATCGTAGTTTTATCGGGTAGTAGACAGAAGCAGAGAATATATTCTTGAAATTTTACGTCAGTAAGAAGTGCTAATTTCTGAAAAGCTTAGTTTTTCTGTGCGTCCAATGATACGAATTAACATACAAAGCGTAAATTTGTTGGTTTTGACGCACAGAAAAAAATTAATTGCAAACCCGTCTGCAAACACATATCGATGTCTTTGGCAGCAAAAGAGAAAAAACAAACAAATGGTTTGACTATTTAAGAAACAAGTACAAAAGGAAACCAAGCATCATTATTATTGAGTTTTCACAACCGAAGCTATTGCGTGTGTTGCAAAGAGTAATTGATTGAAGAGCATTGGAAACATTGGCATGAGGTAAAGGTTTGATTTGCGGATGCAGGAATGCTGGCTAGAGAATACGCTGTTGTTGCATTTGAGGTGGCATAGGCGAGTGGCACGGAGGCCTGACTGTTGAAGGAGTACTCAAGTGGGTAGGAGGAGGGGTAAAATGGAGGGAAGAGGTCACTCGCATGAGTGCTGCCGCGATGCAATTGAGAGAAGAGCGTGCTTATTGCGGGCAGCAGCGTTCTCCCTGACGCAGGAGCATAGCCACCGGCCTGTCGATCCGTGGATGGCTGCTCTGAAGGGGTAGCCTGGCTCGGCCGGTAGCGAAGAGAGTCCTAAAACGGGTGCAAATCTTTAAAAAGTGTCTTTTTTTAATATAATTTAAATGAGAAAAAAATACCTTGATTGATCGTCGTGTGATCTGGCTGCGCAGCTCAACGGGGGGTGACGGAAGACGTATGAGATGCTCACGGAGATTCATTGTTAACCGACTAGTCTAAATGTCAGCGATTACATTCCAGAGAGTGCCAAATTAAGAGCAATAAACAAAAGCTGAAAAACTTAAGCGAATAAATAAATAGGCAATACAAACTTTTGGTTTCTCAACAACAAATCCTGGCGCAACGATTCGAAAAGAGTAGATTAAAAAAGAATATGAATTTAAAAGTTAAAAATGAAATTTTGTTCGCACCGTCATCTGATTGCGGAAGAGTGCGCGGCGCGCGGAGCGACGAAAGCGGGACTGTGTCTGCAGCAGCTGCTGAGTCATCTTCTCGATGGCGGAAGATGCAATTATGGATGAACCGTTCTGCAAGATACGGTGTGAATTTTTCAAAAGCTAACAGGAAGGATTTTGATCGTGCCAAATCAATCTCTAAATCAAACGAGCCTACATCGGAAAAGCATGTTCAGCCAAAGAAAATAACAGTGTCTATTATCGAGAGCGTGGTAAAAATTTTGAAAAGGCAGAATCATGCATAAAAGTATTGTTTTTATCAACTGGACGCGAACAACATGCGGAATCAGGGCAGTAAAATAATGCATCAAGGCGTGCACGAATTGATAACATACAGATATTTAGTACATATATTTAAATGAAAACAGGCAATTCATGCGGAAACTCTTTGAACATCGAGCGCATGGCCGGACCGTCTCTCCAGCCTACTGGTTTCTTTTTTTCGCTGAATCTCTCTTTCTCTCAGCCATTCACACAATTCACTCCTCTTCATCACATCCACCCTCTGACTAGCACCTATATATATATATATATATATATATATATATATATATATATATATATATATATATATATATATAAAGTTCAGAAAAGGAATAATGATTAACATGCATTTTCGCAGCAGCGCTGCTAAAAGATTCTTCGCAGAACTGCTCTACCCGCTCACTTTCTTTTTAGGTCATAAGGCAGGCAGGCAACTCTAGAGCGAAGTTATCGAACATGAAAAAAAGAAAAGCAGAAAGAATGAACTCGAAGGCTGCGACTGGTTTTTAGTAGAAAAATTGAAGAATACAATGGTCCAAAATGGACATGATTTCGTAGTATTATGAAGGGGTTAGTAAATGAGTTGCCAGTCTATGCTGCTCCAGAGAGGTCAGGCCGAGGTTCAGTAAGCGTTGCTCATATGACGAAGAACGGCCTATTCTCTTAAAGGGAGAACAAATGAAACTTATCTGACAAGAGTTTATAAACCAAATTAACAAGTGAGGCAGCAGAAGGGCACCACACTTGGGATAGTTAATAAAGTTTAGGCATAATAAATTAGAAATGTTCCGAGATAAGAATGAGAATTGGATATCAGCGCATCCTTTAATAACAATGAATTGAATGCGCTCGCTAAATGAAAATGCCAAAAAAGAGAAAATGGGAAGTGAAACAGAGTTTAATGAGAATTTGGAAAACATAAAGGATACTTTGGGAATACAAACAGCCGGACTAACACTGGAAGTTAGAAGTTTATTAGCACAAAAACAGAAAAGGTTAAAGACCCAAATGTAAAAAAAGAAAGAAAACGTCAATTAGGCATCCTCTGTGCTCAATGCAGCGCAATAGCTGTTGAGAAAAGGAAGAGTCGAAGAATGCGAGCTGCCAGAATGAGGATAACAAATAGCAGATGGGGCACTGCGCTGTGCGAAGGAGCAGCCAGTGTACGAGACAGAGTAGAGGGAAGGAGACAAAGAGAGGGAAAGAAAGTGAGAGATGGAGGAGGAAGCATGAGAGAGAGAGAAAGGGCGAAGAGGGAGGGAAGAGAAGGGGTGATGACACATTGTCACATTGTGTGATGAGGCAGGCAGGCATTTAGGAACTGCAAAGTGGCGAGGCAAGCGAACAAATAATTAAAAAAATAATAATGAGGTCAACTGACAGAATGAACACTACAAGAACAAAATGTTAATGAAGCGCTTAAACTGCTCCTACCTGTGAAGTTACATAAATACAATGATTGCCAAGGCTGCTCAAGTTTATTTTACTCTTCAGCACTAGTTCACAGATTCTCGAGAGCGCTGCTTGGATGTGGGCGCGTGTGGAGATTGAAAGGCGAGATCAACTGAGACCGGGCTAGGTGTGGGAGTGAATGTGCGAGGCAGCAGACCAGGCACGCAACCTGGCATTCCAAGGTCAGGAAAGAGGTCTTAGGGAATGAGAGACAAAGATGAAGGAGAAAGGGAGGGAGATGGACAAGAGGGAAGAGAGAGAGGGAATAGAAGAGCTGTTTCACTTACAATTAGAGTATATATGTACATAATCGAGACAATAAAAAACACATTAATAATAAAACCTTACAGTAATTAAAGAAACAAAAATTAGTCGAACGAGGTTAGATAATTACATCTATTGGCACATTCTACTGCTGTTAGCGCTCCGAGTATGATAGACACAGTGATGCAACAAACGGCATGCTAGTTACCTCGGCGTACTCAAATAGGCCAGCAGCAACGGACATGTAGAAGAGAAAAAGGTCATAAAGGACCGGCTGCGGATGGTCGGTACTTGATGCAAGAAAGAGAGAATGTGAGAGAATGTGAGAGAAATAGGGAGAACGAGAGAGAAAGATAGAAAGAGAGAAATAAAGGGAGAAAGAGAGATGGAGTGAGAGAGAGAGTAGGATTAAAGCGTTGGCAGCTCTTTAACTATATTGCCTGCCAGCATCGCAGCTCATTCAGCGGTCTGTTAGACACTCCTTCTCCTCTCTTTAACTCGTTATTCTTCCCCCTTACGTCTTGGGCTATTCCACAAGTTTCAATACTCGCACTTTCCGACGGAAACTAAACGCTCAAATATTTTGTCTTAGGCTCGGTGTTAAAAAAATAAATTGCAAGCTTATTCTATTACACTACTCGTAATTTGTTATCATAATATCACATAAATGTGCTTAAAGGAGCACGAAACTCAACCGTAATCTATTCGAATTTCTCTGACCATTTTCGTCTTTCTGTCAGGCAAAAAGGCGCGAATTCATAAATGAGTTTCTGGCTCCTTTAAGATGCACACGTCGAAGATGCCTTCTTTTGCAGACTTCCATCCGCGTTACGCGTCGGCGCCGCCAAAGTACGAGGATGCGATGCGCGCGAAGCAGAACGCAGAGAGCGGCAGCAGCCCGCCACGCTACTCCGTCCTCCCTCATCGCACGCTCGCCTCTTCATGTCAGCCAGTGCATTCGTTTCCGTATCATCGCATACAGTCTGATGTGTATAACCATAACGGAAGATAAAAGACGACAAATTTCAAGGTGTTAGCACCATTACATTTTCTCAAATCCCTACTAAATATCCCATACTAAATGTTCCGCATCGAATTTGGTTCTTATTTAGTAATGCAAATTAGGATTACAGTGATGGCAGCCAGCTAACATATCTGCAAAAAAAAAATGATATGCAACTACGAGAATGCATGACAAGGCATTATCTAACGCTGAACATTCATATGAATGTGTCCAAGGGATATTGTTCTGACCAGTTTTGATTTACAGCCATCAGCACGCCTCCTCCGCCCGTCGGTGCTCCCCCATGCTACTCGGTGGCTGTCGAGATCGAGCCGACGGCGTTGCCCCCTCCGGTGGCAGCCACTCGCCGGCCCTCCTGCTCGGCGCCCTCTTCACCTCTCCACCATCACTCACTCGCCTCTCGGCACCTCTCCCTCTCGGCGCACGATCTTCTCCGCGCTGCAACTAACCATAAGCCGGTGGAATCTTTTAATAGACAGAATATTTAAATACGTTAAATAGTCGATGCTAATTAGAATAAAAGAAATCTTTTGCATTTAATGAATATTTATTTATCAGGCGGGCTATAAACGTACCGATTAACAGTATTTTAATTATTACCTGCTCAATAGCTTGCCTCAGGGTCCTCCATTTCGCGTCAAAACCTTGGACTTGTGTGTGTTGTTTGTTTGCTATATTCTTAATGTTTTCGTAGAAAATATGTATTGCATTTTAATTTAGGAAATTTTTTTCTCAGTATAGATGTCTAGAATAAAGCTCTATGAGCTACATTATATATGCTTCATAAGTAATTTTAAGCAGGAAGATTTAAAAGATTTATATGTTGTTTCGATTTGGTCACTCGTTTTTGTTTCGCTTTATTTGGAATTATTATGCATACACCAATATAGGAAAGTGAGTGATTCTTGTGCTTAAGCAGATGGTGATTTTTATGCTTATATAGATTAATTCTTAGATAAAATGCGAAGTAACCACTATTTATATTCTATAATGCAAGCAGGCTAATTCGGACGTAAATATTGCTCAACTTTGAAGCAAGTGATACAATGAAAAATTCGGCGAACAGTCTGTACAAACGTATTGATATATTGTTGTAGTGGCCGTGAATTGAAACAAGCCATTGAAACTTACGAAGTAAATCCAGAAGTTAGTAATTGTTTTCTCCGACATCTTCTTCTACAATTTGGTCGACTGCACGCGCTGCCTCGCTCCACTTCGCTTCGCTCTCGTCAATCATGTGCAGCTCCTCGTCCGTTCGGTCGCTCTCGCTGGCTGTCTTATACGATGCACTGTCATCCCGCATCTTTAGCTTCCCCAAGCGTCTTCCTGTTGTCTGAACAAAGGACGAAAACGATTGTTCAAGCAACATTCAATTCACACACCTCCTTGCCATTGGCCTCAACAGCTTCCTCCGCTGCTTCCTTGACTGCGTCGTGCCAGAAGCAGCTGTTCACCGAGTCGAACCGCTCGAGGCAGGGCAGGTAAGCAAGGTCAAGGAGTGTCACGTTTGCAAGATTCGGCTAAAGAAAAATAAAAATAAAAATATAGCACACTTACTAGGTCTATTTTATAGTAAAAAATATCAGTCGACGAATGTTTGAACTATCCATCACAGTAAGTAAACGCTATAAGCAGCCGAGTGTGATAAATTGTATTAGCTTTTTACATATATAAATTTACTTGCCTGCATGTATAAGATACATAAATACTAAAGGATGCAAATAGCAATAGATATAATACACTGCGCTGTCCAGAAACGTAGGATATATACATAATGGCCTTAGAATTCGGAAACAAGAGCTTGATGTGCCTGTCGACAAAAGAGGAGGCACTTGTCACCGGCCGCCGTGAGATGGACGGCGTTGCGGCGGCAGCAGTCGCGGTGGTCGCGGCCTCGCGATGCGCATCTAATTGTCGTCATTATTAATCATTCATGTTTTGAGGGTTTATACGATACTATTACATATGTAGTCGCTAAAATTCATTTAAAAAAATTCCAAATAAACATTAAACGGTAAAGTCTTTAATATAAGTATACTTACAATTAGTTTATCATTGCACAAATTCTATGCTCCATCTAGCTTCAGCTGTGTACATGATGGCCAACCTCTGCAGATTGATTGCGGCGACGAGTGGACATGCATCTGCGTGCAGAAACATCGAGACAAGCTGCAATCACACAGATATTCTTTATTTTTTTTGCTCCAGCAAGAAATTATCGCATTTTTCTTTGTTTTAATAAGTGTGGAAAATGTTGACCACACGTCCTTGGATAATTGGCGTGATAATTCAGCAGCGTAACCATTCCTAAATTCTATATGATAACTTTCTAATTCCATTCCGAGACATGGGCTGGTGCAAGCAAAAAGATCACGAAAACTGCGCTCAGCCAAGTCAGGCTCTATATTACAGCACTCTAAAGGGAAATATGCGGCTAAAGATGTTTGTTTGCTGGGTCACATACCATAAACTGGATCACGAATCTGCTGTACTCTTAGTATTGCCAGAAAGCTTCGGGATTGAGCTTGTGAGTTAAATATTAACGAGCATAATTATAAAATACACACGAGTTACTTGCTGGTTTGCTATAGAAAATGGCTTGTCTTCATTCACTTTCACTCCATCCCGTGCGACAACTCTTGTATCTTTTGGAATAATTTTGTTGTTCAGGTTCTTCTGCCTGATAGCAGCTCACAATTACTAACAATAAGCTGTAGTAGCGTGGTAGGAGTTCCGCCAAGCGAAACCCACTATTTCCGAACACCAAACTTGCCAGAATGAAGGTTTACAGAATCGTTATATCAATGCTCTACATATGTATAAGACGATGCCAACTAAACATTGCTTTTTTTTAAATAATGGGTGAAAAAATTTTCCCGGAATAAAGATTAATCGACTGTTTGCCATTCTTGATGATTGGAGAAATGAAAAAGTCGGAATGTTTTAGTTGGCACCTATTCTATTTTTGTATATTGCTCTATATATTTCATTACATAAATTCCACATATGAGTGAATCTCCAATCTCCAAATAAGTTAAATTCTTACAATGACTAACCGCGTCTTTCGTGAACGCTCGATAGGAACACTTAGAAATGCATGCTTGAGGCAGGCGACTCTCCTCGCAGCAGGCTAAGAACTGGGCGTCAGGATCCTACAATGGAGTCCGTCTTCTTTGCTTAACTGTAATAATATCATAAAATGGCCTTTACCACAATCCGAGGCGTTTCTTCACGATCGCCACTGAGGCTTTTGGCGCCACGCGCCCGATGGCGGCGGCAGGGCATCGGACCGCCGAAACACGGCATGCCGCATCCGCCCCAGCCACAGCCGCCCCACGCAAAGCACTCAATCAAGCATAGGGGAAAGGAAAGAACTGAAAGAGAGAACGCGCAATCTGAAGAGACGCAGCAAAACAACCTTCCCTAAAATCAAGCAACTGAGTTAAAAGGTTGCTAACTGCATCGATAAGTTGCGATGTGGTGATGGACAGAAGAATGATGTGGACGACAAACTGCATGGCCAAGAAGCGAAGGATTACTCTTCGTTAGCGCACAACAAGTATAGTGTGGAAAGAGTTGCTCGAAGATTACCTGCTCTTGCAATCGTCTTCTTTTTCACATTGTCCGCTCTCCTCACCTTGAAGTTCGCCCGTCTTTGCCTACCAGTTCAATCGCATCTTCCTCATCCCGGTTCGGTAAGTTTGAAAGCGTCCGAATGCGATTGTCTCTCTCACTCTGTCTGGCTCGAGGGAAGTGGTCGCACAATGGACAGTGTACACACTCCAATTCTCCATGAAAGGAGTTCACACGCCTATGCATGAAAGAGATCGGCGAGGAATATCTACTCAAACAAGGAAAGAACTTGGGATATGCTTGCTTCCTCCTCAACATCTGAAAAATTCTAAAGTTTTCGTTTAAAATGATTAGCTCATTTTCTAATATGCAAGATCATTGCTCCTCGTGAATGATTAATAGGCGAATCAAGGAGAAAGACGAAAAATTACCCACGAACGCATTTATTTTATGCATTTATGCGAAAAAGCAGGCGATATTCACTCATATTTTAACACGGATTATAAGATCTGAAAATATAGAAAGGCATGCAAATGATGTTGAGCAGCAAAAGCAATTAGATCACAGGTATCATGAGCGAAGCGTAGACAAATCTTTGTTCATAATAAGTCAAGTGTCCCATGTTCGAATCAGTTGAGAAATGTGCCTAAGTTTAGCTTCTTTCTCTTTAAATTAGCTGATTAATTAATTCTTCAAAAAACTAAAACTTAAAAGCCTCAAATCGTCAATACAATACAAATTGAATATGGAATACCTGCAAAAAAATTTCAACTTATTTTATAATGCAATGCTACAAAAATTTAGCACGGTACCTAAATAGACTTTCAAACGATCATGCAAGGTACAAAAAAAGAAACTTAAAATGTGAGAGCTAATAATAACGTAAAATTAATATTTACCGCTAGTTGATGGCTACCGCTTCGTTTAATGCACACGATATGTACAGATCGGTAATTTATTAATTCAATGAAATTTAGCACCGATTTCGTTTCTTGGTGATGGATGATATATTGACATGTCGATCAGAGTGGAACTGAAAGGCGATTATTCGCAAGTGATGTCTTCTTCGATGGAATGGATGCGGCAGCCGAATTTGGTCGGCTGTGCTCAGATTTTGTACTCCGTGTCGAGTTTTTGCTCATCTTTGAAGACTTGGACGAACGTTCTGAGCTAAAACAAAGAAGGTAAACAATTTCGCTTTTTTATATTTACCGTATTTTCCACCCCTATAAGAAGTGCCTGTGCTTACTTTCCTCTTGAGGGGTGGGGGGTCGCTCTCATTAAAGACTATGCATCTATAAATTCGAGTCAATTAAGTTTCAACTTTAGATACCAAAAGACTATTTTCCATATACTTTTTCCAGAAGTTTTGTGAAATACACTGATGACAGAATCCTTGAACCTGTTTTTCGGAAAGTGTTAAAATTTGCTATCCTATCCTCAGCATTGAGATCAAATGAGGCGCTTCTATCAAAACGCACAACTTTGTTCGAAAAGGGGAATTTTTATTTACATGGTCTCCCTAGTTCGGCAAATCGAGGCGGTCATTTTGTGAATGCGCCGCAACCAGCACGGACGAATCAACGTATTCACTTCTCACAGGATTTGTCTATTATTTGAGCAATTGAGCCATGTAACCATGGAGAGAAAGTGGAAATTCTTGCAAAAATGGATGGAGGACACTGGACACAAAGAGCCATGGAGTGGAGACCGTGGAAGTGGAAAAGGCATGCTGGAAGTCCCCGAGAACGATGGCGTTACGAATTGTCCACCACTTGGATGCGAACCACAGTCATGAAACCCGATGCCTTTCATATTACCTTCACCCACCGGGCCCAGTCCCTCCCTGATTGTGGAATAAGCTTTGAAAAACTTTGAAAACTTTGAGCAATTCGGCCGGCCGAATCCTTTGCATTCGGCCTTTCCACTCGTAAATATTAATATCGATCCTTGTTCCAGAGAACCAGCCAGCGCTCCGCGAGAACAGCTTATGTGCTATTCTGGGATGTTTCACTCTGCCTAATATTTAGCTTCCATCTTAACGTATGATCCGCAAGGACAGATATTCTGGATAAAGAAGAGTTTTCCCCTTTCATGAATGCAGGAAGGATAAGCAGTTAAATGTCATCATACGCTAGATAACGCACTATTTGGATAAGGTTACAGCATGCCTGAGGAGTACAAGACTACTAGGGTGAGAGATGAAATGTCGACTAATGTAGAGGTTGCGAATGAATGGATACATACATAGTACATACAAGTCTTACCACTAGCAGAGTGCAGTTAAATACACCTGTCCTTTAAGCGGAAAATTATAGACTGCTATATTCACAAATGCTGATACGAAAATTTCACAGAGACTGAGTGAAAGCGTACCGATTATCCGTGGAGAGACGCAGCGAGCCACGCCTCATTGATGTCCTCTCCTCGACGATCCAATACATAAAGTCGGCGTGCAGCTTGTTGACATCCACGTATGCAGAGACTGCAAAATAAGACTAGTTCATTTTTAGAAGGAAAATGCAGGAAAGGCGACTAATAGAAAACGGAAAATCATTATCCATTTCTAATAATGCATGGTGATACATACGTTTAAATTTTTTCAACCATCAAAACAAATGGGCGTTCAAGTTTCAAAGTTCAAGTTTTTGCAGTGCTTCAACTCTCCTTTAAGTGCGCATTAAGACAGCCTCTCCATAAGACTCAAGCACGGCATTATTGGGTGCTGCACTGGGGAATTTTTTTCGATTTCGCTTATGAAAATTCTCTCACCTATACAACTCGACGTTCTCTACAACAAACCGTACATTTAAATTTTTTTCAGAAAAATTTTGTTCGGGGAACAGTACAGTACCCTTCAAAATATGATGAGCCATAACTCGGCTAATTTCCCGAATTTGACGAAATCAAAGACACCGTTCGATAGCCCGTTGGACGCTCTTCAATTTTGATCTTACGTAAAATTTTCTAAAAAATATTTTCGACCCAAAACACGGCCCTGAACATTTTTGTGACCACTTTTTGGCAAATTTTTGTTCATTTTTGGAAAGAGTACCCTGCAGTTTTTTGATATGTTGTAGCGCGTGAAATTTGCTACAAGAATTCGTTTCCTTCAAAAACATAGCGGTAGGCAAACCTTGCGAAAAATGCGCGCGAGTCGGTAAAAATGGCGAATTTTCGGTCGCCGAGATGCAGTGCAAGCGCATTCATCGATCCATAACTACGCTTAATCTTAATATTACAAAATCGTAAGTATATCATCTAAGAGCTCTCATGGAGATCTTCAAATGTTACATACATACTTTTATTAAAAAGTTGGATTTATATGGGAAATTTTGTTCTGTAGAATGAGAAGGCTTAAAAAACTACTTCAGCCGTGCAATTAATCTTGACAAAACTGACGCCACTTTGGCCAAATGTTAATGAAGTTTTCATTTTGAGCTCAGTGAAATTTCAGTGAAATGTTTAATGAGGTTGAGGAGACCTTTAGGAGATCTTTTATATTATGTCTTTTTACCGGGTTTTTTCCCTGGTTTTTTTTAGAGATATATTTGTAGGTATTTAGAGATATTTTGATGATTAATAATAAGATAATGCAAAATAGAATTTATTCTAAATCGGGCAAAAGTTCCACCCACGCCAGATACCGAACCCGGTACCTCAAGATTCATAGTCTGAACCCCTTCGCATTACTCTATGCCATCACTCGAGCTACCCGAATGTGCCTGTCATATGACAATGCCTATCGAAGACACTAGCCTCACAAGCACCCATGAATCATTTTTGTGTTCCGTTATTTTTGCGCAGAAAACGTGAAGTTGAATGACATTTAAAGTTGAGCAATCTTTCAGTCAAAGATAGGAAATAGCGTGCAACAGTGAGAGAAGAAAAGTTTCTAAAGAGCTTTTACAAACTTTTGCTCTCTCACTTTCAAATACTATTTCGTTTCCACTGACAAACTTCAATGAATTTTTTTGCTGAATGCATTTTTAAACCTTCACAAGGTTTTCCTTTCGCTATTTGGAATGTGAGTGAAGTTTGGTCATTTTCCATAGTAAACCCGCATAAAACCTGCGTGAAGTTTTTATTTGTGCTCGTTCAAATTTCACTCAACGTTCGTTTCAGTTTTCTTCCAAGATTAATTGCACGGCAGAAACGTTTCCACATGCCGAATCATACATCAAATGAAAGAGGATGAAATTTGGTACAAGATGAACCCTTTAAATGAAATTACATTCGTACGATCTTTTGTTATAAGATATAAGATATAAGAGTAGGGTCAGTAGCGTCACTGTCATTTCGCCCAAGGATTCATAGTTTAGTTTATTCGAATTGGAATATTCCATTCCTTTTTTTTACACCTTTTCCATGAGGAGTTGTAATCCTAATTTTATGGCTTATAACAAAGGATCGTACTCATGGAATTTCATTAAAAGGGGTTCATCTTGTACCATATTTCACCCTCTTTCTTTTGATGTATGATTCGGCATGTGGAAACGTTTCTGAAGTTATTTTTTAAGCCTTCTTATTATACAGTACGAAATTTCCCATATAAATCCAATCTTTTAATAAAAGTATGTATGTAACATTTGAAGATCTCTATGAGAGCTCTTAGATGATATACTTACGATTTTGTAATATTAAGATTAAGCGTAGTTATGGATCGATGAATGCGCTTGCACTGTGTCTTGGCGACCGAAAATTCGCCATTTTTACCGACTCGCGCGCATTTTTCGCAAGGTTTGCCTACCGCTATGTTTTTGAAGGAAACGAATTCTTGTAGCAAATTTCACGCGCTACAACATATCAAAAAACTGCAGGGTACTCTTTCCAAAAATGAACAAAAATTTGCCAAAAAGTGGTCACAAAAATGTTCAGGGCCGTGTTTTGGGTCGAAAATATTTTTTAGAAAATTTTACGTAAGATCAAAATTGAAGAGCGTCCAACGGGCTATCAAACGGTATCTTTGATTTTGTCAAATTCGGAAAATTAGCCGAGTTATGGTTCATTATATTTTGAAAGGTACTGTACTGTTTCCCGAACGGAATTTTTCTGAAAAAAATTAAAATGTAAGGTATGTTATAGAGGACGTCGAGTTGTATAGGTGAGCCAATTTTTATAAGCGAAATCGAAAAAAATTCCCCAGTGCAGGTCGTGCTCAAAGGTTACAGAAATGCTGTCTTAAAATACTCCTTACCATTTACGGCCATCCAGAGAGCGTAGGTGACGAGGAAGGCGGCGCCCACGTAGACGGCCTTCTGATGCGGCGCACGTAGCGTGGAGCCGGCGCCGGCCGGAAGGCGCGCCGCATTGGCATGCAAGAGCAGCAGCACGTTGAAGAGCACGAAGACGGTCAGATAGCCGAGCGAGCATGCAGCGTCCGCAAGCTGCAACGAGCTCTAACAATTATTGCCATTTTCCTTATTTTTCCGTTCTACTCTCTTCTGCTTAATCTACCACTAAATTTTGTCTAGCACGTTTTGTCCGTAAGTAAATTATATCATATAAATCGCAGTCAGAAGTAATAGGAACAATGTTTTGTTCGCCTGAAGTTTTTCCATTTCTTTACACCAAACTCTTGTCCCCAAGGAGGCCGTATATAGACGCCCATGCCTCATGTCATACCCTAACCCCAATGGTATATCCATTGTCAATCTTTACATATAATCTCTCAGAATAAAAAAAATAATACATGAAAACTCTTGGTGAAGAAGATGCCACTGGGACGACGAAGAACTAAAAGGAAGGCCTTATAACCTTTTGTTTAAACCTGTCTAAATACTACAATATTAAGTGGGCTATTCCTATCTGCCATCACACTAAAAGGTTCCTTATTCCATGAATTATATTCCAAAGATACAACACCCTTACAATTCAATTCAATTGAAAATTGAATTGAATTACACGACACACAAGTTATAACCTTCGAACCCTTGCTTAACGCTTGCTAGCTCCACCGCTGTTAGAAAACATACTTTACCTTTATTATGAGACATATTTGTTTTAATATGTGCCATTGTAAAAGTCACCATTGGGCGTACGAAGGCTGGCCGACACGAGTAGATTCCGTAGATGTGGAATCCTGTGAGCAACGCATGGACGAGTGTTGTTAGTATCACTGAAAAAATGTTCGAATACTGACGAGTGACGGATGCATTTACACATTGCTTCCTGTAGATCATTTGTCATTTGTTATGGTTTGCCGTATTGAAAAGTGTCCTCGTCTTTTTTTAATGAAAATTTTTCTTGTCTTAATTAAAAATACTCCTCTTAAAACACAACGTGGGCATTCGTCTATTTGTCGCACTATAGTGTTGTTTTGTTCGCCCAATGTTTAAAGTGAAAATGAATGACATCTAGCTCTTTTTTTGACAATTTAAAGGACGATGTTAGGAAACAAATCATTTAAACTATGTTCTTATTTGCAGTACGTCAGAGTGGGCGAGAATATAATTGAAGGAGACTACCGAATGGAGAGAGATAAACTAGAATGGATGTGAGCAAGACAGATGACATGAAGGAGATATGCAGGACGTAGGATGCATCTGGAGATAGAGAGAGAGAGAGAGAGAGATGGAGATGCCGAAAAGAAGATGGCTCCAGAATATGCGCGAATGTGTGAATTGCGCGCGTCGGATGAATATAGAGGCAGAGGCATTGCGTGAAGGTTTATTCACTAGATTTCCTCCCGGATTGCCGTAAGAGGGATCAAGGGAGAGATTGAATGTAGAGTGCTGGATGGAAAGGGGGACTAATCTAATCTCGGCAGCTGAAGCTTGCCGATTGTCGGAATATCGCATGCATCTCGCCGCAAATATATTTCGATGTTACAATAACGCCGTATAGTTGATGCTACGATTGAAGCTTGTGTTAATCTTTCGATTTATTTTTAAAGTTTTACCTTTGTTCAGTCTAAGCTACCTTTCCGTCTGCGTCACAGCTCAGCTTTGTATTGAATTCTTAGAGAAACGCAAATATTCACCGGTCGTTTCAATAATTAAGATTTTGAGTATATTGAAATAGCCAAACTCTTGATAGAATTCACGCGTTTTGCTCTTGTTATACAGTTTAAAGGTTAGCATTCAATTGCTACCTCTGAACTGAATGATAAAAGCAGAACGAAAGAATGAAAGAAATCGTTGTTGCGTGTACTGGGTTGTCCTTTAACACTAACTATACTTCTTTTACTGCCGAAGAAAAGAAGATGCAGTGTGTATATACTGAGATTTTATGTGTGATGCAAAGAGAGAGAGATAGAGAGAGAGAGAGAGAGAGAGAGAAATAGAGCAAGCGAGCATGTCGAGGGAACATGAAAGCAAGAGAGCGGAAATGCGCTTTCAACAAAAGTAATGCTTTGAAATAAAGTGAACATGCGTGTCTGGCAATTAAAAAAAAACGTCACGAATGATGGACGAGATAAAAGACAAAGAAGAACCGAGCAAAAGGTGTCTCTGACACGTGATGTTGGTGAGCAGCTGGAGAGAGCCGTCGGTGTGAGCGGGCGCGAGAGCGGCGGCGAGCCAGCGAAGAGCGGCTGGTCGCAGCGACGCGAGCGCGGTCGCGTTCGCGTGTGACGCGCCGCAACCCGCCATCGATGGCGCCGACATCGGAGAGTCGCCGAACATGACGCACTCGAAGTCACGAGTCACTCAAAGAGCATTCATGAGAATCAGTCCGCTATTAAAAATAAAAGTCACTCAGAAAACGCGAATTTTACAAATTTGTCTCAATTTCTGGTATGTTCTCAAAATCTCAAAAGAATAAACCATAGATATTTTGACAAATTGTAAGGTGTCCTCTTTCATGACCGGGGTATACAAGAGAATTTCTTGCTGGTGGAATTCTTCCGATTCTGCTATATTATACGGTACAGATAATCTTTTCTTGAATCCTAACTGGAATTGTTAGCCCTGCTCACCACTAGAGACCGCAATTCCAGTGCAACAAAACAAAAGGTATGCAGAGTTTCGAAAGGAAAAACTAGGCAAATAATTAATATACACATAAATAAACAGCTGTATGGGAATGTTTAGTGAGAACAATATTTTTTAAACATTACATATGTATTCGATGAAAATTGAACGTTGTCGCTACTATTTTAGAATATGTTTACTACTCCTCAAATTCCCCCCCCCTCATCTTTATCTTCCTACATCTGCTTTTTTCAGTTATTAGATACACATATATGTACAAGGACAAACACGTTAGATGCCCATTATTGGAAATTATGAGTGCGCGAGGGGGCGCTAATCTTGCCGAGAAACAGAAAATTGGATGAGTCCTGCCTCATCGTATATAACATCCTGCTTCTTATTCTTCCACTAATCCTTGCAGCAATGCACACCTCTTCTCTTTCATTTCGCACTCCTTCTAACATCTCTGTATGTATATGAAGCAAGTATCAAGATCGATGGCATTTCCTCTCTTATCACAAGGGGAAATAAGCTTTCAGTGTCAGGACAACGAATTTAAGAACACGTGGTCAACTTGCTTTTTATGAAACAATGACGTGAGCAACAACTCAACACAGTGCCTTACACTAGAAGATGTTAAGATTTTTGAAATATTCATTTAGGTAAAAAAAGGACTGCGAAAATGTTTTAACAAACCGCAAACCTTTTACAATCATTGTAGGGTTGATAAAGAGGAAGAGCACGGAGAGAAATGCGGCCAGGATGCGCATTCTCTGTCAGCTTCTTTCTTTCAGTCTTTTGTCATTCGCTATATCTGAAAACATACTCTTATTATATTCGTTTCATGTAATCTAGTTTCATGTAAACCAAAAAAAAATCTTCATCCAATTTAGGCTCTGCATAGAAACATGTGGCAAAATTTGAACCTGGGCAAAATTCAAATTACTGTTTTCTTATCATTTCCTACCATTGGCATTCAGAGCCATCGACTACATTTTACGGCTACATCAAACAAATTAAAAAAAAATTATTTTTCACATGTTAATTTTCGAGCAAATACTAAAAGCTGAAAGATTAACGTGCAACCAAGCAAAAGGTTCATCAATCATTTTTCAGTCGCGAATTATAGACATGATATTATAAAATAATTGTGCGTAATGATAACAAAACTAATATGCAAACAGAAAAGCATTTATTTCGATGATAATTTTAATTATGAATGCGCGTCGTGTACAGCTGTGATGCTGAGAAGGCATGCATAGATCCGTTCTTCTATACACTTTTGTTCGCGAAAAGGTGGATTGCATATGCTTCATATAAATTTAATTTACTACGATAAAAAAATAGGGCAAATCAATGACATAAATAGATTGCAGCAGGAAGAAGTAGATTCACAAGGCAATCGAGTATGAGAAAGATACGAACTAGCCCCGCCCCTCCCGTACATGCAGAGTTCTCTGCTTCTCGGTTACTTTTTGACATGCTCTTTCCCTTATCCATATATTTTCCTCCCTTCATAATCCCTATCGTTCACTTCATTTATCTATGTTCGTCTCCGTCTCTCTCTCTCTCTGTCCTACTCCACGCGCATGCCTTCAAGACATATATGTACATATATACGACGAAATAGAATCGGATTCTGAAGATGAGAAGAAGATCCAACGAAAGAGAAAATTAGAAAGCTGTCTTATTAAGACCTGAAAATAGAGGCAGAGTCCAACAATATGTGATTGAGCATTCTCGCAAAGAGCCAATATATAAGATTAGGAAGACATTTTGCCTGTATTTATCATTGTAATATTAGTTTTGCGAACATTTTTTCTCGTTAAACAACTATCATTGCGATATGATTCTGGTGAAGTGACGGTTCATACATATGTACATACTAAAGACCTCGAAAAGCAAAGATGGACGAGCCTTTGTATCAAACACTGAAACATTTAGCTAACATTCCAACTTTTATATTTACATACATGCAAGACATTTATATTTTTCTTTATGATCGTGCCTGTTTAAAAAAAATGTCAGCTTAACGGAGAAGACATAAAAAAAACAGTATTAAGAGAGCCATTCTGAGAGACTCGAGCATGGGCATGTTATTTTTTATTTTTTGATTTTTTACTTCTTCTAATAGCTTATGTAGTACCCTATAAAGATCCCAAAAAAAATGTTTCAATAATTTTTTTCTATTATTTCACTATGGATAAGCACCGAAAACCCGAAAAAATTCAAATGATCATAACTTTGTTCGTTGTTGAGATATATTAATTTTGAACTATTTATTCGATTACGAGTTGAAAGGCGCACTAACATCGTCTCATAGACTTTTATAAAATATTTCATTAAAGGCCTCATTTTGGCATTTGAACATTTTGAGAGGTGCGTTTGGGCATAATAACCCCCCATGTTAAAAAAGTGAAAGCACCACGAGAAAGAGAGACATTTAAAACCCCTAAGCCTAAAAGAAAGAAAGAATACGCCAAAATACCTATGCCACGTGAGAGCCCAGTCTTTTATACGTGTATACGGGAATGCTTCGATATGTCTGTCTGAACCGCGCACTCAAAGTGCGGCCTGCTCGCCTGCCTTTGTGCGCAAGCGACGGAGAAGTGTCGTTAGTGAAAAAAATATGGAATAATTTTCTGTCGCTTGCGCACAAAGGCAAAAAGAGTTTCTGCCGAAAATAATAGTGAAGATCCAAGAATTTAAAATAGCTACAGCCTCGTTTTGTGTGTCAGGACATGCTGAATAAGATGTTATGTACCAATTTAACAAATATCGCGGATGCAGCCAGATAGCTAGGTTAAAATAGATTTTCCGAGCAGGCCGCACTTTGAGTGCGCGGTTCAAACAGACATATCGAAGCCTTCTCGTAGCCCAATTCGGCAGCTAGATAGTATATTACACGTATAAAAGACTGGGCTTTCACGTGGCATAGGTATTTTGGCGTATTTTTGCTTTCTTTGCTGACTAGATGGGCTAATCTCTCGAAAGTCGGCTTGAAATACAGTTTTTGTCGAAAAAGTTGGAAAAAGACTCACAATGTGAGAAATATCACAGAGTATTCTTTTGTAAAATGAATAGACGAATCGAATAATGAATTCAAAGTCCAAACATTTTAACTTTAAAACGTGTTATGATCAATTTTATGCCAGTGACCTACCGTGGATGACAATGTTCATGTCAAAATGAATTAAAATAGGGAAAAAAATGCCAAAATGAGGCTTTTAATGAAATATTTTATAAAAGTCTATCAGCCCATTTTTATGCGCCTTTCAACTCGTAATCAAATAAATAGTTCAAAATTAATATATCTCAACAACGAACAAAGTTATGATCATTTGAATTTTTTTTGGGGTTTCGGTGCATATAGATGGTGAAATAACAGAAAAAGTTTTGAAACAATTTTTTTGGGATCTTTTAGGGTACTACATAAGCCATTAGATGGAATAAAAAATAAAAATAATTAATTTTGTTCCTGACATCTCTTATATAAAGGCCTGCTCGAACCTATAAGATTGGCTCTCTTAAGTAACACACACGAGTGGAGAAGGGAGCTTTTAAAGGAGAACCACCACGGGAAAATTATTTAGTCAGGCTTTCGCAGGGCCTATGAACTCCTTGCGTAAAAAAACAGCACTCGAGTGCGAAGGGTCGGAACACTAAATCTCGCAAAATGTTTCGGTGTTCTGACACCTTAAATCCAAAAATTAGTTCGTCGAGAAGTGGCTGAGAGCCTGCATCGCGGAAAGCGAGTCTTCACAGAGTTATTCTAGTGCGTCACCACTTGCAAATCGGATATGCACCCCGATGCAGGTGGTCCACTTTTCGTTAGGACGCCTAAAATTTTATGGGACGCCTAATTTTGGAAAAGGTATGCGCCGACCTTGTTTAGGCCGGCGATGTTCATGAAATTCTAAATTCTGATAGTTTCCGCACGATATAGTCTGCAATGATATATTCAAACATGCCTCTACTTCGTTCTAATATGTTTAAATGATGTTCAATAAGTCGATTTTTTTATTAAATACTTCATTATTATGATTTTGATTATTATTAGCATCTTTTATGCTAAATTCTGATAAAGTTTCCGCACAATACAGTCTGCTATGATATATTTAAGCATGCCTCTACTTCGCTGATATAGGTTGAAATGCCGTTCAATATGTTGATTTCTTTAAATACTTCATTATTATGATTTTGATTATTATTAGCATCTTCTATGCTAAATTCTGATAAAGTTTAAGCACAATACAGTCTGCTATGATATATTTAAGCATGCCTCTACTTCGCTGTAATAGGTTGAAATGCAATTCAATATGTTGATTTCTTTAAATACTTCATTATTATGATTTTTATTTTTATTAGAATCTTCTATGCTAAATTCTGATAAAGTTGCCTCTACTTCGCTGATATAGGTATATTTAAGCATGTTCGATTCTCTTGTCATACATGTTTTTTTTAATATTATAGGCGAATTCTGCGAGAATGTTGGTATGTTTGAGGACCCTGATTATTAATATTAGACGGCCACTACCGCCACCGCCACAACCGCCACCGCCACAGCCAATACCGCCACCGCCACCGCCAAGACCGTCACCGCCACCACTGCCAGCAAAAATTCGATTCTCTTTTTATTAGACGGCCAGGCTAGCCCAGCCTAGCCAAGCCAAGACCAGCCAATACAGCCACCGCCACTACCGCCACCGTAACCGACAATACCGCCACTGCCAAAACCGCCACCGCCACCACTGCCTCCAAAAATTCGATTCTCTTGTCATGCATGCTTTTTAATATTATAAATGTATTCTGCGAGAATTTTTGTTATGTTTGAGGACTCTAATTATTTATATTAGACGGCCACTACCGCCACCGCCACTACCGCCACCGCCCCCGCCAATACCACCACCGCCACTACCGCCACCGTCACCGCCAATACCGCCACCGCCACCGACAAAACCGCCACCGCCACCACTGCCTCCAAAAATTCGATTCTCTTGTCATACATTGTTTATAGACGTATTCTGCGAGAATTTTCGTTATATTTGAGGAGTCTAATTATTAAGATTAGACGGCCACTACCGCCACCGCCACTACCGCCACCGCCACCGCCAATACCACCACCGCCACTACCGCCACCGTCACCGCCAATATCGCCACCGCCACCACTGCCTCCAAAAATTCGATTATCTTGTCATGCATGCTTTTTAATATTATTGACGTACCGTATTTTCTCTATTAGTACCCCCGGGGGTTCTATTTTTCAATAGCCCTGCGAGAGGGGAGCACTATTAGAGGGAGGGGTTCTACTGGAGGGAGGGGTTCTATTTTTCAATGTGAGACACTAAAAGTTTGATAACAACATTTTCTTCTCAAAATAAGAAGAATCGTAGGTCGAATTCATAGGAATCATCACTGGAATATCCATTTTACCACATGTTTTGAATGAATTTGCAATGATTTCATTGGAGAGAGCATCCCATACCTCCATTATCCATTCGAGGTACGTCTCGAGCTGAGATTTTCAGGCTGTTAGGGGGGGCACTATTGGAGGGGGGGGGTTCTACTAGAGGGAGGGGTTCTATTTTTCAATGGCTTTATCAGAGGGGGGTACTATTAGAGGAGGGGTTCTAATAAAGGGGGGGGGGTACTAATAGAGAAAATACGGTATTCTGCGAGAAGTTTTGTTATGTTTGAGGACCCTGATTATTAATATTTGACGGCCACGACCGCCACCGCCACCGCCACTACCGCCACCGCCACCGCCAATACCGCCAACGCCACCACTGCCTCCAAAAATTCGATTATCTTGCCATGCATTCTTTATAGACGTATTCTGCGAGAATTTTTGTTCTGTTTGAGGACTCTAATTATTAATATTAGACGGCCACTACCGCCTCCGCGACCACCACTTCCGCCACCGCCACCGCCAATACCGCCACCGCCACCGCCAACACCGCCAACGCCACCACTGCCTCCAAAAATTCGATTATCTTGTCATGCATGCTTTTAATATTATAAATGTATTCTGCGAGAAGTTTTGTTATGTTTGAGGACTCTAATTATTAATACTAGACGGCCACTACCGCCACCGCCACCGCCAATAATGCCACCACCACTACCGCCACCGTCACCGCCAATACCGCCACCGCCACCGCCAAAACCGCCACCATCACCACTGCCACCGTCACCGCCAAAACCGCCACCGCCACCACTGCCTCCAAAAATTCGATTCTCTTGTCATGCATGCTTTTTAATATTATAAATGTACTCTGCGAAAAGTTTTGTTATGTTTGAGGACCTTGATTATTAATATTAGACGGCCACTACCGCCACCGCCAATACCGCCACCGCCACTACCGCCACCGCCAATACCGCCACCGCCACTACCGCCAATGCCACAGCCAATACCGCCACCGAATCCGCCAAGACCGTCACCACTGTCTGCAAAAATTCGATTCTCTTTTTATTAGACGGCCAGGCTAGCCCAGCCTAGCCAAGCCAAGCCCAGCCAAGCCCAGCCGAGCCTACCTTTTCCGAACCAAGCGGAGAGAGACAAGACGTGCCTAGTTCCTTGCCCAGCCGAACCTAGCCTACTCGAGAGCTTGAATAGCCGGCGAAGTCATTGTTGCCCTCCCGGCCAGAAATACGGTAGACACTAAATACAGGTTTACGATGCATTAAGAGAACAAGTGATGCCGCCACCATTACCGCCACCGCCACCGCCAATACCGCCACCGCCACCGCCAAAACCGCCAACGCCACCACTGCCTTCAAAAATTCGATTATCTTGTCATACATGCTTTTAAATATTATAGACGTATTCTGCGAGAATTTTTGTTCTGTTTGAGGACTCTAATTATTTATATTAGACGGCCACTACCGCCACCGCCACTACCGCCACCGCCAGCGCCAACAACGCCACCGCCACCGCCACTACCGCCAATACCGCTACCGCCACCGCCACCGCCAATACCGCCACCGCCACCGCCAATACCGCCACCGCCACCACTGCCTCCAAAAATTCGATTCTCTTGTCATGCATGCTTTTTAATATTATTGACGTATTCTGCGAGAATTTTTGTTCTGTTTGAGGACTCTAATTAATATTAATAATTAATATAATTATTAATATTAGACGGCCACTACCGCCACCGCCACCGCCACTACCGCCACCGCCACTACCGAAACCGCCACCGCCACTAAAGCCATCGCCACCGACACTACCGCCACCGCCACCGCCAATACCGCCACCGCCAAAACCGCCACCGCCACCGCCAATACCGCCACCGTCACCACTGCCTCCAAAAATTCGATTCTCTTGTCATACATTCTTTATAGACGTATTCTGCGAGAATTTTTGTTATGTTTGAGGACTCTAATTATTTATATTAGACGGCCACTACCGCCACCGCCACTACCGCCACCGCCCCCGCCAATACCACCACCGCCACTACCGCCACCGCCAATACCGCCACCGCCACCGACAAAACCGCCACCGCCACCGCCAATACCGCCACCGCCACCACTGCCTCCAAAAATTCGATTCTCTTGTCATACATTGTTTATAGACGTATTCTGCGAGAATTTTCGTTATATTTGAGGAGTCTAATTATTAATATTAGACGGCCACTACCGCCACCGCCACTACCGCCACCGCCACCGCCAATACCACCACCGCCACTACCGCCACCGTCACCGCCAATACCGCCACCGCTACCACTGCCTCCAAAAAATCGATTCTCTTGTCATACATTCTTTTTAATATTATAGACGTATTCTGCGAGAATTTTTGTTATGTTTGAGGACTCTAATTATTTATATTAGACGGCCACTACCGCTACCGCCACTACCGCCACCGCCAGCGCCAACAACGCCACCGCCACCGCCACCGCCACTACCGCCACTACCGCCACCGCTACCACTGCCTCCAAAAAATCGATTCTCTTGTCATACATTCTTTTTAATATTATAGACGTATTCTGCGAGAATTTTTAAAAAGAATGTATGACAAGAGAATCGATTTTTTTGTTATGTCTAGACGGCCACTACCGCCACCGCCACTACCGCCACCGCCACCGCCAATACCACCACCGCCACTACCGCCACCGTCACCGCCAATACCGCCACCGCTACCACTGCCTCCAAAAATCGATTCTCTTGTCATACATTCCTTATGTCATATTCTGCATGAATTTTTGTTATGTTTGAGGAGTCTAATTATTAATATTAAACGGCCACTACCGCCTCCGCGACCACCACTTCCGCCACCGCCACCGCCAATACCGCCACCGCCACCGCCAACACCGCCAACGCCACCACTGCCTCCAAAAATTCGATTATCTTGTCATACATTCTTTATAGACGTATTCTGCGAGATTTTTTTTATGTGTGAGGAGTCTAATTATTAATATTAGAGGGCCACTATCGCTTCCGCGACCGCCACTTCCGCCACCGCCACCGCCAATACCGCCACCGCCACCGCCAAAACCGCCACCGCCACCACTGCCTCCAAAAATTCGATTCTCTTGTCATGCATGCTTTTTAATATTATTGACGTATTCTGTTTTGTTATGTTTGAGGACCCTGATTATTAATATTAGACGGCCACTACCGCCACCGTCACCGCCACTACCGCCACCGCCAATACCGCCACCGCCACCGCCAATACCGCCACCGCTACCACTGCCTCCAAAAAATAGATTCTCTTGTCATACATTCTTTATGTCTATATTCTGCATGAATTTTTGTTATGTTTGAGGACTCTGATTATTAATATTAGATGGCCACTACCACTTCCGCGACCGCCACTTCCGCCACCGCCACCGCCAATACCGTCACCGCCACCGCCAACACCGCCAACGCCACCACTGCCTCCAAAAATTCGATTATCTTGTCATACATTCTTTATAGACGTATTCTGTGAGATTTTTGTTATGTGTGAGGAGTCTAATTATTAATATTAGAGGGCCACTATCGCTTCCGCGACCGCCACTTCCGCCACCGCCACCGCCAATACCGCCACCGCCACCGCCAATACCGCCAACGCCGCCGCCAATACCACCACCGCCACTACCGCCACCGTCACCGCCAATACCGCCACCGCCACCGCCAAAACCGCCACCGCCACCACTGCCTCCAAAAATTCGATTTTCTTGTCATGCATGCTTTTTAATATTATTGACGTATTCTGCGAGAAGTTTTGTTATGTTTGAGGACCCTGATTATTAATATTAGACGGCCACTACCGCCACCGCCACCGAAACTACCGCCACCGCCAATACCGCCACCGCCACCGCCAATACCGCCACCGCTACCACTGCCTCCAAAAAATAGATTCTCTTGTCATACATTCTTTATGTCTATATTCTGCATGAATTTTTGTTATGTTTGAGGACTCTGATTATTAATATTAGACGGCCACGACCGCCACCGCCACCGCCAATACCGCCACCGCCACCGCCAACACCGCCAACGCCACCACTGCCTATAAAAATTCGATTATCTTGTCATACATTCTTTATAGACGTATTCTGCGAGATTTTTGTTATGTGTGAGGAGTCTAATTATTAATATTAGATGGCCACTATCGCTTCCGCGACCGCCACTTCCGCCACCGCCACCGCCAATACCGCCACCGCCACCGCCAATACCGCCACCGCCACCACTGCCTCCAAAAATTCGATTCTCTTGTCATGCATGCTTTTTAATATTATAAATGTACTCTGCGAAAAGTTTTGTTATGTTTGAGGAGTCTAATTATTAATATTAGACGGCCACTACCGCCTCCGCGACCACCACTTCCGCCACCGCCACCGCCAATACCGCCAACGACACCACTGCCTCAAAAAATGCGATTTTCTTGTCATGCATGCTTTTTAATATTATTGAAGTATTCTGCGAGAATTTTTGTTCTGTTTGAGGACTTTAATTATTAATATTAGACGGCCACTACCGCCACCGCCACCGCCACTACCGCCACCGCCACTACCGAAACCTCCACCGCCACTACCGCCACCGCCACCGCCAATACCGCCACCGCCACTACCACCACCGTCACCGCCAATACCGCCACTGCCAAAACCGCCACCGCCACCACTACCTCCAAAAATTCGATTCTATTGTCATGCATGCTTTATAGACGTATTCTGCGAGAATTTTTGTTATGTTTGAGGAGTCTAATAATTAATATTAGACGGCCACTACCGCCTCCGCGACCACCACTTCCGCCACCGCCACCGCCACTACCGCTACCGCCACCACTGCCTCCAAAAATTCGATTCTCCTGTCATACATTCTTTATAGACGTATTCTGCGAGAATTTTTGTTATGTTTGAGGAGTCTAATAATTAATATTAGACGGCCACTACCGCCTCCGCGACCGCCACTACCGCCACCGCCGCCGCCAATACCGTAACCGCCACCGCCAATACCGCCAACGCCACCACTGCCTCAAAAAATTCGATTATCTTGTCATCCATGCTTTTTAATATTATAGACGTATTCTGCGAGAATTTTTGTTCTGTTTGAGGACTCTAATTATTTATATTAGACGGCCACTACCGCCACCGCCACTACCGCCACCGCCACCGCCAATACAGCCACCGCTACTACCGCCACCGTAACCGACAAACCGCCACTGCCAAAACCGCCACCGCCACCACTGCCTCCAAAAATTCGATTCTCTTGTCATGCATGCTTTTTAATATTATAAATGTATTCTGCGAAAAGTTTTGTTATGTTTGAGGACCCTGATTATTAATATTAGACGGCCACTACCGCCACCGCCAATACCGCCACCGCCAATACGGCCACCGCCACCGCCAATACCGCCAACGCCACCACTGCCTTCAAAAATTCGATTATCTTGTCATACATGCTTTTAAATATTATAGACGTATTCTGCGAGAATTTTTTATTTTTGAGGACTTTAATTATTAATATTAGACGGCCACTACCGCCACCGCCACCGCCACTACCGCCACCGCCACTACCGAAACCTCCACCGCCACTACCGCCACCGCCACCGCCAATACCGCCACCGCCACTACCACCACCGTCACCGCCAATACCGCCACCGTCACCGCCAATACCGCCACTGCCAAAACCGCCACCGCCACCACTGCCTCCAAAAATTCGATTCTATTGTCATGCATGCTTTATAATATTATAAATGTATTCTGCGAAAAGTTTTGTTATGTTTGAGGACCCTGATTATTAATATTAGACGGCCACTACCGCCACTGCCACCGCCACTACCGCCACCGCCACCGCCAATACCGCCACCGCCACCGCCAATACCGCCAACGCCAATACCGCCACCGCCAATACCGCCACCGCCACCGCCACCGCCACCGCCACCGCCACCGCCAATACCGCCACCGCCACCGCCAAAACCGCCACCACCACCACTGCCTCCAAAAATTCGATTCTCTTGTCATGCATGCTTTTTTAAATATTATTGACGTATTCTGCGAGAAGTTTTGTTATGTTTGAGGACCCTGATTATTAATATTAGACGGCCACGACCGCCACCGCCACCGCCACTTCCGCCACCGCCACCGCCAATACCGCCACCGCCACCGCCAATACCGCCAACGCCACCACTGCCTAAAAAAATTCGATTATCTTGCCATGCATTCTTTATAGACGTATTCTGCGAGATTTTAGTTATGTGTGAGGAGTCTAATTATTAATATTAGACGGCCACTACCGCCTCCGCGACCACCACTTCCGCCACCGCCACCGCCAATACCGCCACCGCCAACACCGCCAACGCCACCACTGCCTCCAAAAATTCGATTATATTGTCATACATTCTTTATAGACGTATTCCGCGAGATTTTTGTTATGTGTGAGGAGTCTAATTATTAATATTAGATGGCTACTATCGCTTCCGCGACCGCCACTTCCGCCACCGCCACCGCCAATACCGCCAACGCCACCACTGCCTCAAAAAATGCGATTTTCTTGTCATGCATGCTTTTTAATATTATAAATGTATTCTGCGAGAAGTTTTGTTATGTTTGAGGACTCTAATTATTAATATTAGACGGCCACTACCGCCACCGCCACCGCCAATACCGCCACCACCACTACCGCCCCCGCCACCGCCACTACCGCCATCGCCAGCGCCAACAACGCCACCGCCACCGCCACTACCGCCAATACCGCCACCGCCACCGCCAATACCGCCAACGCCACCACTGCCTTCAAAAATTCGATTATCTTGTCATACATGCTTTTAAATATTATAGACGTATTCTGCGAGAATTTTTGTTCTGTTTGAGGACTCTAATTATTTATATTAGACGGCCACTACCGCCACCGCCACTACCGCCACCGCCAGCGCCAACAACGCCACCGCCACCGCCACTACCGCCAATACCGCTACCGCCACCGCCACCGCCAATACCGCCACCGCCACCGCCAATACCGCCACCGCCACCACTGCCTCCAAAAATTCGATTCTCTTGTCATGCATGCTTTTTAATATTATAAATGTACTCTGCGTAAAGTTTTGTTATGTTTGAGGAGTCTAATTATTAATATTAGACGGCCACTACCGCCTCCGCGACCACCACTTCCGCCACCGCCACCGCCAATACCGCCACCGCCAACACCGCCAACGCCACCACTGCGTCCAAAAATTCGATTATATTGTCATACATTCTTTATAGACGTATTCCGCGAGATTTTTGTTATGTGTGAGGAGTCTAATTATTAATATTAGATGGCCACTATCGCTTCCGCGACCGCCACTTCCGCCACCGCCACCGCCAATACCGCCAACGACACCACTGCCTCAAAAAATGCGATTTTCTTGTCATGCATGCTTTTTAATATTATTGACGTATTCTGCGAGAATTTTTGTTCTGTTTGAGGACTCTAATTATTTATATTAGACGGCCACTACCGCCACCGCCACTACCGCCACCGCCAGCGCCAACAACGCCACCGCCACCGCCACTACCGCCAATACCGCCACCGCCACCGCCAATACCGCCAACGCCACCACTGCCTCAAAAAATGCGATTTTCTTGTCATGCATGCTTTTAAATATTATAAATGTATTCTGCGAGAAGTTTTGTTATGTTTGAGGACTCTAATTATTAATATTAGACGGCCACTACCGCCACCGCCACCGCCAATACCGCCACCACCACTACCGCCCCCGCCACCGCCACTACCGCCACCGCCAGCGCCAACAACGCCACCGCCACCGCCACTACCGCCAATACCGCCACCGCCACCGCCAATACCGCCAACGCCACCACTGCCTTCAAAAATTCGATTATCTTGTCATACATGCTTTTAAATATTATAGACGTATTCTGCGAGAATTTTTGTTCTGTTTGAGGACTCTAATTATTTATATTAGACGGCCACTACCGCCACCGCCACTACCGCCACCGCCAGCGCCAACAACGCCACCGCCACCGCCACTACCGCCAATACCGCTACCGCCACCGCCACCGCCAATACCGCCACCGCCACCGCCAATACCGCCACCGCCACCACTGCCTCCAAAAATTCGATTCTCTTGTCATGCATGCTTTTTAATATTATAAATGTACTCTGCGAAAAGTTTTGTTATGTTTGAGGACCTTGATTATTAATATTAGACGGCCACTACCGCCACTGCCACCGCCACTACCGCCAATGCCACAGCCAATACCGCCACCGAATCCGCCAAGACCGTCACCACTGTCTGCAAAAATTCGATTCTCTTTTTATTAGACGGCCAGGTTAGCCCAGCCTAGCCAAGCCAAGCCCAGCCAAGCCGAGACGAGCCTACCTTTTCCGAACCTACAGGAGAGAGACAAGACGTGCCTAGTTCCTTGCCCAGCCGAACCTAGCCTACTCGAGAGCTTGAATAGCCGGCGAAGTCATTGTTGCCCTCCCGGCCAGAATTACGGTAGACACTAAATTCAGGTTTACGATGCATTAAGAGAACAAGTTGCGGTGATGCCGCCTCCATTACCGCCACCGCCGCCACCATTACCGCCACCGCCACCGCCAATACCGCCACCGCCACCGCCAATACCGCCAACGCCACCACTGCCTTCAAAAATTCGATTATCTTGTCATACATGCTTTTAAATATTATAGACGTATTCTGCGAGAATTTTTTATTTTTGAGGACTTTAATTATTAATATTAGACGGCCACTACCGCCACCGCCACCGCCACTACCGCCACCGCCACTACCGAAACCGCCACCGCCACTACCGCCATCGCCACCGCCACTACCGCCACCGCCACCGCCAATACCGCCACCGCCACTACCACCACCGTCACCGCCAATACCGCCACCGTCACCGCCAATACCGCGACTGCCAAAACCGCCACCGCCACCACTGCCTCCAAAAATTCGATTCTCTTGTCATGCATGCTTTATAATATTATAAATGTATTCTAGTTTAGTTATGTTTGAGGACCCTGCTTATTAATATTAGACGGCCACTACCGCCACCGCCACCGCCACTACCGCTACCGCCACCACTGCCTCCAAAAATTCGATTCTCCTGTCATACATTCTTTATAGACGTATTCTGCGAGAATTTTTGTTATGTTTGAGGAGTCTAATAATTAATATTAGACGGCCACTACCGCCTCCGCGACCGCCACTACCGCCACCGCCGCCGCCAATACCGTAACCGCCACCGCCAATACCGCCAACGCCACCACTGCCTCAAAAAATTCGATTATCTTGTCATACATGCTTTTTAATATTATAGACGTATTCTGCGAGAATTTTTGTTCTGTTTGAGGACTCTAATTATTTATATTAGACGGCCACTACCGCCACCGCCACTACCGCCACCGCCAGCGCCAACAACGCCACCGCCACCGCCACCGCCACTACCGCCACTACCGCCACCGCCACTACCGCCACCGCCACCGCCAATACAGCCACCGCTACTACCGCCACCGTAACCGACAAACCGCCACTGCCAAAACCGCCACCGCCACCACTGCCTCCAAAAATTCGATTCTCTTGTCATGCATGCTTTTTAATATTATAAATGTATTCTGCGAAAAGTTTTGTTATGTTTGAGGACCCTGATTATTAATATTAGACGGCCACTACCGCCACCGCCAATACCGCCACCGCCAATACGGCCACCGCCACCGCCAATACCGCCAACGCCACCACTGCCTTCAAAAATTCGATTATCTTGTCATACATGCTTTTAAATATTATAGACGTATTCTGCGAGAATTTTTTATTTTTGAGGACTTTAATTATTAATATTAGACGGCCACTACCGCCACCGCCACCTCCACTACCGCCACCGCCACTACCGAAACCTCCACCGCCACTACCGCCATCGCCACCGCCACTACCGCCACCGCCACCGCCAATACCGCCACCGCCACTACCACCACCGTCACCGCCAATACCGCCACCGTCACCGCCAATACCGCCACTGCCAAAACCGCCACCGCCACCACTGCCTCCAAAAATTCGATTCTATTGTCATGCATGCTTTATAATATTATAAATGTATTCTGCGAAAAGTTTTGTTATGTTTGAGGACCCTGATTATTAATATTAGACGGCCACTACCGCCACTGCCACCGCCACTACCGCCACCGCCACCGCCAATACCGCCACCGCCACCGCCAATACCGCCAACGCCAATACCGCCACCGCCAATACCGCCACCGCCACCGCCACCGCCAAAACCGCCACCACCACCACTGCCTCCAAAAATTCGATTCTCTTGTCATGCATGCTTTTTTAAATATTATTGACGTATTCTGCGAGAAGTTTTGTTATGTTTGAGGACCCTGATTATTAATATTAGACGGCCACGACCGCCACCGCCACCGCCACTTCCGCCACCGCCACCGCCAATACCGCCACCGCCACCGCCAATACCGCCAACGCCAATACCGCCACCGCCAATACCGCCACCGCCACCGCCACCGCCAAAACCGCCACCACCACCACTGCCTCCAAAAATTCGATTCTCTTGTCATGCATGCTTTTTTAAATATTATTGACGTATTCTGCGAGAAGTTTTGTTATGTTTGAGGACCCTGATTATTAATATTAGACGGCCACGACCGCCACCGCCACCGCCACTTCCGCCACCGCCACCGCCAATACCGCCACCGCCACCGCCAATACCGCCAACGCCACCACTGCCTAAAAAAATTCGATTATCTTGCCATGCATTCTTTATAGACGTATTCTGCGAGATTTTCGTTATGTGTGAGGAGTCTAATTATTAATATTAGACGGCCACTACCGCCTCCGCGACCACCACTTCCGCCACCGCCACCGCCAATACCGCCACCGCCAACACCGCCAACGCCACCACTGCCTCCAAAAATTCGATTATATTGTCATACATTCTTTATAGACGTATTCCGCGAGATTTTTGTTATGTGTGAGGAGTCTAATTATTAATATTAGATGGCCACTATCGCTTCCGCGACCGCCACTTCCGCCACCGCCACCGCCAATACCGCCAACGCCACCACTGCCTTCAAAAATTCGATTATCTTGTCATACATGCTTTTAAATATTATAGACGTATTCTGCGAGAATTTTTTATTTTTGAGGACTTTAATTATTAATATTAGACGGCCACTACCGCCACCGCCACCTCCACTACCGCCACCGCCACTACCGAAACCTCCACCGCCACTACCGCCATCGCCACCGCCACTACCGCCACCGCCACCGCCAATACCGCCACCGCCACTACCACCACCGTCACCGCCAATACCGCCACCGTCACCGCCAATACCGCCACTGCCAAAACCGCCACCGCCACCACTGCCTCCAAAAATTCGATTCTATTGTCATGCATGCTTTATAATATTATAAATGTATTCTGCGAAAAGTTTTGTTATGTTTGAGGACCCTGATTATTAATATTAGACGGCCACTACCGCCACTGCCACCGCCACTACCGCCACCGCCACCGCCAATACCGCCACCGCCACCGCCAATACCGCCAACGCCAATACCGCCACCGCCAATACCGCCACCGCCACCGCCACCGCCAAAACCGCCACCACCACCACTGCCTCCAAAAATTCGATTCTCTTGTCATGCATGCTTTTTTAAATATTATTGACGTATTCTGCGAGAAGTTTTGTTATGTTTGAGGACCCTGATTATTAATATTAGACGGCCACGACCGCCACCGCCGCCGCCAATACCGTAACCGCCACCGCCAATACCGCCAACGCCACCACTGCCTCAAAAAATTCGATTATCTTGTCATACATGCTTTTTAATATTATAGACGTATTCTGCGAGAATTTTTGTTCTGTTTGAGGACTCTAATTATTTATATTAGACGGCCACTACCGCCACCGCCACTACCGCCACCGCCAGCGCCAACAACGCCACCGCCACCGCCACCGCCACTACCGCCACTACCGCCACCGCCACTACCGCCACCGCCACCGCCAATACAGCCACCGCTACTACCGCCACCGTAACCGACAATACCGCCACTGCCAAAACCGCCACCGCCACCACTGCCTCCAAAAATTCGATTCTCTTGTCATGCATGCTTTTTAATATTATAAATGTATTCTGCGAAAAGTTTTGTTATGTTTGAGGACCCTGATTATTAATATTAGACGGCCACTACCGCCACCGCCAATACCGCCACCGCCACCACTGCCTTCAAAAATTCGATTATCTTGTCATACATGCTTTTAAATATTATAGACGTATTCTGCGAGAATTTTTTATTTTTGAGGACTTTAATTATTAATATTAGACGGCCACTACCGCCACCGCCACCGCCACTACCGCCACCGCCACTACCGAAACCTCCACCGCCACTACCGCCATCTCCACCGCCACTACCGCCACCGCCACCGCCAATACCGCCACCGCCACTACCACCACCGTCACCGCCAATACCGCCACCGTCACCGCCAATACCGCCACTGCCAAAACCGCCACCGCCACCACTGCCTCCAAAAATTCGATTCTATGTCATGCATGCTTTATAATATTATAAATGTATTCTGCGAAAAGTTTTGTTATGTTTGAGGACCCTGATTATTAATATTAGACGGCCACTACCGCCACTGCCACCGCCACTACCGCCACCGCCACCGCCAATACCGCCACCGCCACCGCCAATACCGCCAACGCCAATACCGCCACCGCCAATACCGCCACCGCCACCGCCACCGCCAATACCGCCACCGCCACCGCCAAAACCGCCACCACCACCACTGCCTCCAAAAATTCGATTCTCTTGTCATGCATGCTTTTTTAAATATTATTGACGTATTCTGCGAGAAGTTTTGTTATGTTTGAGGACCCTGATTATTAATATTAGACGGCCACGACCGCCACCGCCACCGCCACTTCCGCCACCGCCACCGCCAATACCGCCACCGCCACCGCCAATACCGCCAACGCCACCACTGCCAAAAAAAATTCGATTATCTTGCCATGCATTCTTTATAGACGTATTCTGCGAGATTTTCGTTATGTGTGAGGAGTCTAATTATTAATATTAGATGGCCACTACCGCTTCCGCGACCGCCACTTCCGCCATCGCCACCGCCAATACCGCCAATGCCACAGCCAATACCGCCACCGAATCCGCCAAGACCGTCACCGCCACCACAGTCTGCAAAAATTCGATTATCTTTTTATTAGACGGCCAGGCTAGCCCAGCCAAGCCAAGCCAAGCCAAGCCCAGCCAAGCCCAGCCGAGAGAAGTGCCTAGTTATTTGCCCAGCGGAACCTAGCCTACTCGAGAGCTTGAATAGCCGGCGAAGTCATTGTTGCCCTCCCGGCCAGAATTACGATAGACACTAAATTCAGGTTTACGATGCATTAAGAGAACAAGTTGCGGTGGTAGGCTCGGTCACTGCCGCCACCATTACCGCCACCGCCGCCACCATTACCGCCACCGCCACCGCCAATACCGCCACCGCCACCGCCAATACCGCCAACGCCACCACTGCCTTCAAAAATTCGATTATCTTGTCATACATGCTTTTAAATATTATAGACGTATTCTGCGAGAATTTTTTATTTTTGAGGACTCTAATTATTAATATAAGACGGCCACTACGCCACCGCCACTACCGCCACCGCCACTACCGAAACCGCCACCGCCACCACCGCCATCGCCACCGCCACTACCGCCACCGCCACCGTCAATACCGCCACCGCCACTACCACCACCGTCACCGCCAATACCGCCACCGTCATCGCCAATACCGCCACTGCCAAAACCGCCACCGCCACCACTTCGATTCTCTTGTCATGCATGCTTTATAATATTATAAATGTATTCTAGTTTAGCTGTTTGAGGACCCTGCTTATTAATATTAGACGGCCACTACCGCCACCGCCACCGCCACTACCGCCACCACTGCCTCCAAAAATTCGATTCTCTTGTCATACATTCTTTATAGACGTATTCTGCGATAATTTTGTTATGTTTGAGGAGTCTAATAATTAATATTAGACGGCCACTACCGCCACCGCCGCCGCATACCGCCACCGCCACCGCCAATACCGCCAACGCCAACAACGCCACCGCCACCGCCACTACCGCCAATACCGCCACCGCCACTACCGCCACCGCCAGCGCCAACAACGCCACCGCCACCGCCACTACCGCCAATACCGCCACAGCCACTAACGCCACCGTCACCGCCAATACCGCCACCGCCACCGCCAAAACCGCCACCGCCACCACTGCCTCAAAAAATTCGATTTTCTTGTCATGCATGCTTTTTAATATTATTGGCGTATTCTGCGATAATTTTTGTTATGTTTGAGGAGTCTAATAATTAATATTAGACGGCCACTACCGCCTCCGCGACCGCCACTACCGCCACCGCCGCCGCATACCGCCACCGCCACCGCCAATACCGCCAACGCCAACAACGCCACCGCCACGGCCACTACCGCCAATACCGCCACCGCCACTACCGCCACCGCCAGCGCCAACAACGCCACCGCCACCGCCACTACCGCCAATACCGCCACCGCCACTAACGCCACCGTCACCGCCAATACCGCCACCAATGCCTCCAAAAATTCAATTATCTTTTTATTAGACGGCCAGGCGAATTTTATTCTTTATTTCATATGCATATGAATTTTAGCAAGGCCACTCCCAATTTCACTATTTTAAAACTTTACTTTATTTTCCTCAAACCGCCAAATCATTTAGCTTGGATCTTGCTGACAAGCCATATGTGATGATTCTCCTTGCTTGTGTGATGGGTCATTGGGAACTTTTTTCTTCTTGTTGACGACGCGTGAGAAATGGTAGTGAATAACCGGTTACAGTAGTTGGTGCGGTAACACGTTGTTCTGAAGTATTCTGTAGGGCTATACAGTATCTATCGGTTTGCGCGATTCTGCGAAGTACTATTTAATAAGGGGAAGCATTATATTTTCGCTTTAAACTAGATATTTTCTTTTAACAACCCTTTTTTGTTTTAAGGAGAACGACGAGATGCTGGTTTCCGGATTCCGACTCATCTTTGCTGGATACGACGAAAAGGAGGGCGGACAGGTGCGTGATTCTTCGTCCTTTTTTTCTTTTTATTCTAAAGAAAAAGGGAAGAATTATCCAGATTTTTTTATTCTTTGCTCAGCTTTTTGATCTTTACTTTTGTTTCTTGCTTTAACTTTGAAAAGGAAATACTTGGATATAATTTCACTGATGTAATTGAAAAGATCAATTAGTTGCCCGGATTCAGGGGTTTCCTGAGCGAGGTCCGGAAGCTGAACCAATATGATGAAAGAGGAGTATGTGGCCGCAGTCAAGAAGGCCGTCTTCCACGCACTTTCTCTGGACGGGTTTGTCTCATTTCTCTTTTAATACTAAATTAGTTTGAGAAGAATTAAAGGTAATGTTATTTGCTGACCAAGGAAACTATGAATTCCATTGATATCCTTATTTTCTACGGAATAACAGGGAAGAAAAGCTTCTTCCTTTTTCTCCGCAAAGATTTCTTGGGTTCTACTAACACCTTACCGTACCCTTTCAGGCCATTCTACATTATGTTTTGCTAATGAATCTTGCAGAAAAGATGCTCTTGGGTTCCATCACCTTTTGTACTTATATTCCTTACGCAATGGTAACGGGTTTTTGCTTCCTTTTACAGTAGTCGTGAACCGGTTACAGTAGTCGGTGCGGTAACAAGTGGTTCTGATGGATTATGTAGGGCTATGCAGTATCTATCGGTTTGCGCATCTCAGTCATGGGGAGAATTTTTTTAGCTTTGAACTAAATATTTTGTTTTCAACAATCCTTTTGTTTTCAAAATTTCAGTAACTTTGCCCCATAACCTACCTATGTCGATTTAAAAAGTTTGCCCGACTTTATGCATTCAGCCGATGGTTCTTGAAATTCTGATTTATTCTAGCACAGTAGGCTACTGCCGGCTTGATTCTAGTAGTAGGGAGTAGAAATGTATTATACTCGTATTCCCAAAAAAATTTCAGTAACTTTACCCCATAACCCATGTCGATTTGAAAAAGTTTGCCCGACTTTATGTATTCAGCCGATGGTTCTTGAAATTCTGATTTATTCTAGCACAATGGGCTCATACCCGCTTGATTCCAGCAGTAGGAACCAGAAATGTATTATACTCGTATTCTCCGCAAAATTTCAGTAACTTTACCAGACAATCCATGTCGATTTGAAAAAGTTTGCCCGACTTTATGTATTCAGCCGATGGTTCTTGAAATTCCGATTTATTCTAGCACAGTGGGCTCCAGCCGGCTTGATTCTAGTAGTAGGGAGCAGAAATGTATTATACTCGTATTCTCAAAAAAATTTCAGTAACTTTACCCCATAACCCATGTCGATTTGAAAAAGTTTGCCCGACTTTATGTATTCACCCGATGGTTCTTGAAATTCTGATTTATTCTAGCACAATGGGCTCATACCCGCTTGATTCTAGCAGTAGGAACCAGAAATGTATTATACTCGTATTCTCCGCAAAATTTCAGTAACTTTACCAGACAATCCATGTCGATTTGAAAAAGTTTGCCCGACTTTATGTATTCAGCCGATGGTTCTTGAAATTCTGATTTATTCTAGCACAATGGGCTCGTACCGGTTAGATTCTAGTAGTAGGAACCAGAAATTTATTATACTCGTATTCTCCACAAAATTTCAGTAACTTTACCCCATAACCCATGTCGATTTGAAAAAGTTTGCCCGACTTTATGCATTCCCGATGGTTCTTGAAATTCTGATTTATTCTAGCACAGTAGGCTACTGCCGGCTTGATTCTAGTAGTAGGGACCGGAATGTATTATACTCGTATTCTCCACAAAATTTCAGTAACTTTACCCATAACCCATGTCGATTTGAAAAAGTTTGCCCGACTTTATGTATTCAGCCGATGGTTCTTGAAATTCTGATTTATTCTAGCACAATGGGCTCATACCCGCTTGATTCTAGTAGTAGGAACCAGAAATGTATTATACTCGTATTCTCCGCAAAATTTCAGTAACTTTACCAGACAATCCATGTCGATTTGAAAAAGTTTGCCCGACTTTATGTATTCAGCCGATGGTTCTTGAAATTCCGATTTATTCTAGCACAGTGGGCTCCAGCCGGCTTGATTCTAGTAGTAGGGAGCAGAAATGTATTATACTCGTATTCTCAAAAAAATTTCAGTAACTTTACCCCATAACCCATGTCGATTTGAAAAAGTTTGCCCGACTTTATGTATTCACCCGATGGTTCTTGAAATTCTGATTTATTCTAGCACAATGGGCTCATACCCGCTTGATTCTAGTAGTAGGAACCAGAAATGTATTATACTCGTATTCTCCGCAAAATTTCAGTAACTTTACCAGACAATCCATGTCGATTTGAAAAAGTTTGCCCGACTTTATGTATTCAGCCGATGGTTCTTGAAATTCTGATTTATTCTAGCACAATGGGCTCGTACCGGTTAGATTCTAGTAGTAGGAACCAGAAATTTATTATACTCGTATTCTCCACAAAATTTCAGTAACTTTACCCCATAACCCATGTCGATTTGAAAAAGTTTGCCCGACTTTATGCATTCCCGATGGTTCTTGAAATTCTGATTTATTCTAGCACAGTAGGCTACTGCCGGCTTGATTCTAGTAGTAGGGACCGGAATGTATTATACTCGTATTCTCCACAAAATTTCAGTAACTTTACCCCATAACCCATGTCGATTTGAAAAAGTTTGCCCGACTTTATGTATTTAGCCGATGGTTCTTGAAATTTTGATTTATTCTAGCACAGTGGGCTCCATCCGGCTTGATTCTAGTAGTAGGGACCAGAAATGTATTATACTCGTATTCTCCACAAAATTTCAGTAACTTTACCAGACAATCCATGTCGATTTGAAAAAGTTTGCCCGACTTTATGTATTCAGCCGATGGTTCTTGAAATTCTGATTTATTCTAGCACAATGGGCTCCTGCCGGCTTGATTCTAGTAGTAGGTAGCAGAAATGTATTATACTCGTATTCTCAAAAAAATTTCAGTAACTTTACCCCATAACCCATGTCGATTTGAAAAAGTTTGCCCGACTTTATGTATTCAGCCGATGGTTCTTGAAATTCTGATTTATTCTAGCACAGTAGGCTACTGCCGGCTTGATTCTAGTAGTAGGGACCGGAATGTATTATACTCGTATTCTCCACAAAATTTCAGTAACTTTACCCCATAACCCATGTCGATTTGAAAAAGTTTGCCCGACTTTATGTATTTAGCCGATGGTTCTTGAAATTTTGATTTATTCTAGCATAGTGGGCTCCATCCGGCTTGATTCTAGTAGTAGGTACCAGAAATGTATTATACTCGTATTCTCCACAAAATTTCAGTAACTTTACCCCATAACCCATGTCGATTTGAAAAAGTTTGCCCGACTTTATGTATTTAGCCGATGGTTCTTGAAATTTGATTTATTCTAGCACAGTGGGCTACTGCCGGCTTGATTCTAGTAGTAGGGAGTAGAAATGTATTATACTCGTATTCTCAAAAAAATTTCAGTAACTTTACCCCATAACCATGTCGATTTGAAAAAGTTTGCCCGACTTTATGTATTCAGCCGATGGTTCTTGAAATTCTGATTTATTCTAGCACAATGGGCTCATACCCGCTTGATTCTAGTAGTAGGAACCAGAAATGTATTATACTCGTATTCTCCGCAAAATTTCAGTAACTTTACCAGACAATCCATGTCGATTTGAAAAAGTTTGCCCGACTTTATGTATTCAGCCGATGGTTCTTGAAATTCTGATTTATTCTAGCACAATGGGCTCGTACCGGTTAGATTCTAGTAGTAGGAACCAGAAATTTATTATACTCGTATTCTCCACAAAATTTCAGTAACTTTACCAGACAATCCATGTCGATTTGAAAAAGTTTGCCCGACTTTATGTATTCAGCCGATGGTTCTTGAAATTCTGATTTATTCTAGCACAATGGGCTCCTGCCGGCTTGATTCTAGTAGTAGGAGCAGAAATGTATTATACTCGTATTCTCAAAAAAATTTCAGTAACTTTACCCCATAACCCATGTCGATTTGAAAAAGTTTGCCCGACTTTATGTATTCAGCCGATGGTTCTTGAAATTCTGATTTATTCTAGCACAATGGGCTCATACCCGCTTGATTCTAGTAGTAGGAAACCAGAAATGTATTATACTCGTATTCTCCGCAAAATTTCAGTAACTTTACCAGACAATCCATGTCGATTTGAAAAAGTTTGCCCGACTTTATGTATTTAGCCGATGGTTCTTGAAATTTTGATTTATTCTAGCACAATGGGCTCGTACCGGTTAGATTCTAGTAGTAGGGACCAGAAATGTATTATACTCGTATTCTCCACAAAATTTCAGTAACTTTACCCATAACCCATGTCGATTTGAAAAAGTTTGCCCGACTTTATGTATTCAGCCGATGGTTCTTGAAATTCTGATTTATTCTAGCACAGTGGGCTACTGCCGGCTTGATTCTAGTAGTAGGGACCAGAAATGTATTATACTCGTATTCTCAAAAAATTTCAGTAACTTTACCCCATAACCCATGTCGATTTGAAAAAGTTTGCCCGACTTTATGTATTCAGCCGATGGTTCTTGAAATTCTGATTTATTCTAGCACAATGGGCTCATACCCGCTTGATTCTAGTAGTAGGAACCAGAAATGTATTATACTCGTATTCTCCGCAAAATTTCAGTAACTTTACCAGACAATCCATGTCGATTTGAAAAAGTTTGCCCGACTTTATGTATTCAGCCGATGGTTCTTGAAATTCTGATTTATTCTAGCACAGTGGGCTCCTGCCGGCTTGATTCTAGTAGTAGGGAGCAGAAATGTATTATACTCGTATTCTCCACAAAATTTCAGTAACTTTACCAGACAATCCATGTCGATTTGAAAAAGTTTGCCCGACTTTATGTATTCAGCCGATGGTTCTTGAAATTCTGATTTATTCTAGCACAATGGGCTCGTACCGGTTGATTCTAGTAGTAGGGACCAGAAATTTATTATACTCGTATTCTCCACAAAATTTCAGTAACTTTACCAGACAATCCATGTCGATTTGAAAAAGTTTGCCCGACTTTATGTATTCAGCCGATGGTTCTTGAAATTCTGATTTATTCTAGCACAATGGGCTCCTGCCGGCTTGATTCTAGTAGTAGGGAGCAGAAATGTATTATACTCGTATTCTCAAAAAAATTTCAGTAACTTTACCCCATAACCCATGTCGATTTGAAAAAGTTTGCCCGACTTTATGTATTCAGCCGATGGTTCTTGAAATTCTGATTTATTCTAGCACAATGGGCTCATACCCGCTTGATTCTAGTAGTAGGAACCAGAAATGTATTATACTCGTATTCTCCGCAAAATTTCAGTAACTTTACCAGACAATCCATGTCGATTTGAAAAAGTTTGCCCGACTTTATGTATTTAGCCGATGGTTCTTGAAATTTGATTTATTCTAGCACATGGGCTCGTACCGGTTGATTCTAGTAGTAGGGACCAGAAATGTATTATACTCGTATTCTCCACAAAATTTCAGTAACTTTACCCCATAACCCATGTCGATTTGAAAAAGTTTGCCCGACTTTATGTATTCAGCCGATGGTTCTTGAAATTCTGATTTATTCTAGCACAGTGGGCTACTGCCGGCTTGATTCTAGTAGTAGGGACCAGAAATGTATTATACTCGTATTCTCAAAAAATTTCAGTAACTTTACCCCATAACCCATGTCGATTTGAAAAAGTTTGCCCGACTTTATGTATTCAGCCGATGGTTCTTGAAATTCTGATTTATTCTAGCACAATGGGCTCATACCGCTTGATTCTAGTAGTAGGAACAGAAATGTATTATACTCGTATTCTCCACAAAATTTCAGTAACTTTACCAGACAATCCATGTCGATTTGAAAAAGTTTGCCCGACTTTATGTATTCAGCCGATGGTTCTTGAAATTCTGATTTATTCTAGCACAGTGGGCTCCTGCCGGCTTGATTCTAGTAGTAGGGAGCAGAAATGTATTATACTCGTATTCTCCAAAAAATTTCAGTAACTTTACCAGACAACCCATGTCGATTTGAAAAAGTTTGCCCGACTTTATGTATTCAGCCGATGGTTCTTGAAATTCTGATTTATTCTAGCACAATGGGCTACTGCCGGCTTGATTCTAGTAGTAGGGACCAGAAATGTATTATACTCGTATTCTCCACAAAATTTCAGTAACTTTACCCCATAACCCATGTCGATTTGAAAAAGTTTGCCCGACTTTATGTATTTAGCCGATGGTTCTTGAAATTCTGATTTATTCTAGCACAGTGGGCTCATCCGGCTTGATTCTAGTAGTAGGGACCAGAAATGTATTATACTCGTATTCTCCACAAAATTTCAGTAACTTTACCCCATAACCCATGTCGATTTGAAAAAGTTTGCCCGACTTTATGTATTCAGCCGATGGTTCTTGAAATTTGATTTATTCTAGCACAGTGGGCTATTGCCGGCTTGATTCTAGTAGTAGGGACCAGAAATGTATTATACTCGTATTCTCAAAAAAATTTCAGTAACTTTACCCCATAACCCATGTCGATTTGAAAAAGTTTGCCCGACTTTATGTATTCAGCCGATGGTTCTTGAAATTCTGATTTATTCTAGCACAATGGGCTCATGCCGGCTTGATTCTAGTAGTAGGGACCAGAAATGTATTATACTCGTATTCTCCGCAAAATTTCAGTAACTTTACCAGACAATCCATGTCGATTTGAAAAAGTTTGCCCGACTTTATGTATTCAGCCGATGGTTCTTGAAATTCTGATTTATTCTAGCACAATGGGCTCGTACCGGCTTGATTCTAGTAGTAGGAACCAGAAATTTATTATACTCGTATTCTCCACAAAATTTCAGTAACTTTACCAGACAATCCATGTCGATTTGAAAAAGTTTGCCCGACTTTATGTATTCAGCCGATGGTTCTTGAAATTCTGATTTATTCTAGCACAGTGGGCTCCTGCCGGCTTGATTCTAGTAGTAGGGACCAGAAATGTATTATACTCGTATTCTCAAAAAAATTTCAGTAACTTTACCCCATAACCCATGTCGATTTGAAAAAGTTTGCCCGACTTTATGTATTCAGCCGATGGTTCTTGAAATTCTGATTTATTCTAGCACAGTGGGCTCTGCCGGCTTGATTCTAGTAGTAGGAACCAGAAATGTATTATACTCGTATTCTCCACAAAATTTCAGTAACTTTACCAGATAATCCATGTCGATTTGAAAAAGTTTGCCCGACTTTATGTATTCAGCCGATGGTTCTTGAAATTCTGATTTATTCTAGCACAGTGGGCTCGTACCGGTTGATTCTAGTAGTAGGGACCAGAAATTATTATACTCGTATTCTCCACAAAATTTCAGTAACTTTACCCCATAACCCATGTCGATTTGAAAAAGTTTGCCCGACTTTATGTATTCAGCCGATGGTTCTTGAAATTCTGATTTATTCTAGCACAGTGGGCTCATACCCGGCTTGATTCTAGTAGTAGGGACCAGAAATGTATTATACTCGTATTCTCCACAAAATTTCAGTAACTTTACCCCATAACCCATGTCGATTTGAAAAAGTTTGCCCGACTTTATGTATTCCCGATGGTTCTTGAAATTCTGATTTATTCTAGCACAGTGGGCTCCTGCCGGCTTGATTCTAGTAGTAGGGACCAGAAATGTATTATACTCGTATTCTCCACAAAATTTCAGTAACTTTACCCCATAACCCATGTCGATTTGAAAAAGTTTGCCCGACTTTATGTATTCAGCCGATGGTTCTTGAAATTCTGATTTATTCTAGCACAGTGGGCTCCTGCCGGCTTGATTCTAGTAGTAGGGACCAGAAATGTATTATACTCGTATTCTCACAAAATTTCAGTAACTTTACCCCATAACCCATGTCGATTTGAAAAAGTTTGCCCGACTTTATGTATTCAGCCGATGGTTCTTGAAATTCTGATTTATTCTAGCACAATGGGCTCATGCCGGCTTGATTCTAGTAGTAGGGACCAGAAATGTATTATACTCGTATTCTCCACAAAATTTCAGTAACTTTACCATAATCCATGTCGATTTGAAAAAGTTTGCCCGACTTTATGTATTCAGCCGATGGTTCTTGAAATTCTGATTTATTCTAGCACAGTGGGCTCCTGCCGGCTTGATTCTAGTAGTAGGGACCAGAAATTTATTATACTCGTATTCTCCACAAAATTTCAGTAACTTTACCCCATAACCCATGTCGATTTGAAAAAGTTTGCCCGACTTTATGTATTCAGCCGATGGTTCTTGAAATTCTGATTTATTCTAGCACAGTGGGCTCCTGCCGGCTTGATTCTAGTAGTAGGGACCAGAAATGTATTATACTCGTATTCTCCACAAAATTTCAGTAACTTTACCCCATAACCCATGTCGATTTGAAAAAGTTTGCCCGACTTTATGTATTCAGCCGATGGTTCTTGAAATTCTGATTTATTCTAGCACAGTGGGCTCCTGCCGGCTTGATTCTAGTAGTAGGGACCAGAAATGTATTATACTCGTATTCTCCACAAAATTTCAGTAACTTTACCCCATAACCCATGTCGATTTGAAAAAGTTTGCCCGACTTTATGTATTCAGCCGATGGTTCTTGAAATTCTGATTTATTCTAGCACAGTGGGCTCCTGCCGGCTTGATTCTAGTAGTAGGGACCAGAAATGTATTATACTCGTATTCTCCACAAAATTTCAGTAACTTTACCCCATAACCCATGTCGATTTGAAAAAGTTTGCCCGACTTTATGTATTCAGCCGATGGTTCTTGAAATTCTGATTTATTCTAGCACAGTGGGCTCCTGCCGGCTTGATTCTAGTAGTAGGGACCAGAAATGTATTATACTCGTATTCTCCACAAAATTTCAGTAACTTTACCCCATAACCCATGTCGATTTGAAAAAGTTTGCCCGACTTTATGTATTCAGCCGATGGTTCTTGAAATTCTGATTTATTCTAGCACAGTGGGCTCCTGCCGGCTTGATTCTAGTAGTAGGGACCAGAAATGTATTATACTCGTATTCTCCACAAAATTTCAGTAACTTTACCCCATAACCCATGTCGATTTGAAAAAGTTTGCCCGACTTTATGTATTCAGCCGATGGTTCTTGAAATTCTGATTTATTCTAGCACAGTGGGCTCCTGCCGGCTTGATTCTAGTAGTAGGGACCAGAAATGTATTATACTCGTATTCTCCACAAAATTTCAGTAACTTTACCCCATAACCCATGTCGATTTGAAAAAGTTTGCCCGACTTTATGTATTCAGCCGATGGTTCTTGAAATTCTGATTTATTCTAGCACAGTGGGCTCCTGCCGGCTTGATTCTAGTAGTAGGGACCAGAAATGTATTATACTCGTATTCTCCACAAAATTTCAGTAACTTTACCCCATAACCCATGTCGATTTGAAAAAGTTTGCCCGACTTTATGTATTCAGCCGATGGTTCTTGAAATTCTGATTTATTCTAGCACAGTGGGCTCCTGCCGGCTTGATTCTAGTAGTAGGGACCAGAAATGTATTATACTCGTATTCTCCACAAAATTTCAGTAACTTTACCCATAATCCATGTCGATTTGAAAAAGTTTGCCCGACTTTATGTATTCAGCCGATGGTTCTTGAAATTCTGATTTATTCTAGCACAATGGGCTCGTACCGGCTTGATTCTAGTAGTAGGGACCAGAAATTTATTATACTCGTATTCTCCACAAAATTTCAGTAACTTTACCATAACCCATGTCGATTTGAAAAAGTTTGCCCGACTTTATGTATTCAGCCGATGGTTCTTGAAATTCTGATTTATTCTAGCACAGTGGGCTCCTGCCGGCTTGATTCTAGTAGTAGGGACCAGAAATGTATTATACTCGTATTCTCCACAAAATTTCAGTAACTTTACCCCATAACCCATGTCGATTTGAAAAAGTTTGCCCGACTTTATGTATTCAGCCGATGGTTCTTGAAATTCTGATTTATTCTAGCACAGTGGGCTCCTGCCGGCTTGATTCTAGTAGTAGGGACCAGAAATGTATTATACTCGTATTCTCCACAAAATTTCAGTAACTTTACCCCATAACCCATGTCGATTTGAAAAAGTTTGCCCGACTTTATGTATTCAGCCGATGGTTCTTGAAATTCTGATTTATTCTAGCACAGTGGGCTCCTGCCGGCTTGATTCTAGTAGTAGGGACCAGAAATGTATTATACTCGTATTCTCCACAAAATTTCAGTAACTTTACCCCATAACCCATGTCGATTTGAAAAAGTTTGCCCGACTTTATGTATTCAGCCGATGGTTCTTGAAATTCTGATTTATTCTAGCACAGTGGGCTCCTGCCGGCTTGATTCTAGTAGTAGGGACCAGAAATGTATTATACTCGTATTCTCCACAAAATTTCAGTAACTTTACCCCATAACCCATGTCGATTTGAAAAAGTTTGCCCGACTTTATGTATTCAGCCGATGGTTCTTGAAATTCTGATTTATTCTAGCACAGTGGGCTCCTGCCGGCTTGATTCTAGTAGTAGGGACCAGAAATGTATTATACTCGTATTCTCCACAAAATTTCAGTAACTTTACCCCATAACCCATGTCGATTTGAAAAAGTTTGCCCGACTTTATGTATTCAGCCGATGGTTCTTGAAATTCTGATTTATTCTAGCACAGTGGGCTCCTACCGGCTTGATTCTAGTAGTAGGGACCAGAAATGTATTATACTCGTATTCTCCACAAAATTTCAGTAACTTTACCAGATAACCCATGTCGATTTGAAAAAGTTTGCCCGACTTTATGTATTCAGCCGATGGTTCTTGAAATTCTGATTTATTCTAGCACAGTGGGCTCCTGCCGGCTTGATTCTAGTAGTAGGGACCAGAAATGTATTATACTCGTATTCTCCACAAAATTTCAGTAACTTTACCCCATAACCCATGTCGATTTGAAAAAGTTTGCCCGACTTTATGTATTCAGCCGATGGTTCTTGAAATTCTGATTTATTCTAGCACAGTGGGCTCCTGCCGGCTTGATTCTAGTAGTAGGGACCAGAAATGTATTATACTCGTATTCTCCACAAAATTTCAGTAACTTTACCCCATAACCCATGTCGATTTGAAAAAGTTTGCCCGACTTTATGTATTCAGCCGATGGTTCTTGAAATTCTGATTTATTCTAGCACAGTGGGCTCCTGCCGGCTTGATTCTAGTAGTAGGGACCAGAAATGTATTATACTCGTATTCTCCACAAAATTTCAGTAACTTTACCCCATAACCCATGTCGATTTGAAAAAGTTTGCCCGACTTTATGTATTCAGCCGATGGTTCTTGAAATTCTGATTTATTCTAGCACAGTGGGCTCCTGCCGGCTTGATTCTAGTAGTAGGGACCAGAAATGTATTATACTCGTATTCTCCACAAAATTTCAGTAACTTTACCCCATAACCCATGTCGATTTGAAAAAGTTTGCCCGACTTTATGTATTCAGCCGATGGTTCTTGAAATTCTGATTTATTCTAGCACAGTGGGCTCCTGCCGGCTTGATTCTAGTAGTAGGGACCAGAAATGTATTATACTCGTATTCTCCACAAAATTTCAGTAACTTTACCCCATAACCCATGTCGATTTGAAAAAGTTTGCCCGACTTTATGTATTCAGCCGATGGTTCTTGAAATTCTGATTTATTCTAGCACAGTGGGCTCCTGCCGGCTTGATTCTAGTAGTAGGGACCAGAAATGTATTATACTCGTATTCTCACAAAATTTCAGTAACTTTACCCCATAACCCATGTCGATTTGAAAAAGTTTGCCCGACTTTATGTATTCAGCCGATGGTTCTTGAAATTCTGATTTATTCTAGCACAGTGGGCTCCTGCCGGCTTGATTCTAGTAGTAGGGACCAGAAATGTATTATACTCGTATTCTCCACAAAATTTCAGTAACTTTACCATACACCCATGTCGATTTGAAAAAGTTTGCCCGACTTTATGTATTCAGCCGATGGTTCTTGAAATTCTGATTTATTCTAGCACAGTGGGCTCGTACCGGCTTGATTCTAGTAGTAGGGACCAGAAATGTATTATACTCGTATTCTCCACAAAATTTCAGTAACTTTACCCCATAACCCATGTCGATTTGAAAAAGTTTGCCCGACTTTATGTATTCAGCCGATGGTTCTTGAAATTCTGATTTATTCTAGCACAGTGGGCTCCTGCCGGCTTGATTCTAGTAGTAGGGACCAGAAATGTATTATACTCGTATTCTCCACAAAATTTCAGTAACTTTACCCCATAACCCATGTCGATTTGAAAAAGTTTGCCCGACTTTATGTATTCAGCCGATGGTTCTTGAAATTCTGATTTATTCTAGCACAGTGGGCTCCTGCCGGCTTGATTCTAGTAGTAGGGACCAGAAATGTATTATACTCGTATTCTCCACAAAATTTCAGTAACTTTACCCCATAACCCATGTCGATTTGAAAAAGTTTGCCCGACTTTATGTATTCAGCCGATGGTTCTTGAAATTCTGATTTATTCTAGCACAGTGGGCTCCTGCCGGCTTGATTCTAGTAGTAGGGACCAGAAATGTATTATACTCGTATTCTCCACAAAATTTCAGTAACTTTACCCCATAACCCATGTCGATTTGAAAAAGTTTGCCCGACTTTATGTATTCAGCCGATGGTTCTTGAAATTCTGATTTATTCTAGCACAGTGGGCTCCTGCCGGCTTGATTCTAGTAGTAGGGACCAGAAATGTATTATACTCGTATTCTCCACAAAATTTCAGTAACTTTACCCCATAACCCATGTCGATTTGAAAAAGTTTGCCCGACTTTATGTATTCAGCCGATGGTTCTTGAAATTCTGATTTATTCTAGCACAGTGGGCTCCTGCCGGCTTGATTCTAGTAGTAGGGACCAGAAATGTATTATACTCGTATTCTCCACAAAATTTCAGTAACTTTACCCCATAACCCATGTCGATTTGAAAAAGTTTGCCCGACTTTATGTATTCAGCCGATGGTTCTTGAAATTCTGATTTATTCTAGCACAGTGGGCTCCTGCCGGCTTGATTCTAGTAGTAGGGACCAGAAATGTATTATACTCGTATTCTCCACAAAATTTCAGTAACTTTACCCCATAACCCATGTCGATTTGAAAAAGTTTGCCCGACTTTATGTATTCAGCCGATGGTTCTTGAAATTCTGATTTATTCTAGCACAGTGGGCTCCTGCCGGCTTGATTCTAGTAGTAGGGACCAGAAATGTATTATACTCGTATTCTCCACAAAATTTCAGTAACTTTACCCCATAACCCATGTCGATTTGAAAAAGTTTGCCCGACTTTATGTATTCAGCCGATGGTTCTTGAAATTCTGATTTATTCTAGCACAGTGGGCTCCTGCCGGCTTGATTCTAGTAGTAGGGACCAGAAATGTATTATACTCGTATTCTCCACAAAATTTCAGTAACTTTACCCCATAACCCATGTCGATTTGAAAAAGTTTGCCCGACTTTATGTATTCAGCCGATGGTTCTTGAAATTCTGATTTATTCTAGCACAGTGGGCTCCTGCCGGCTTGATTCTAGTAGTAGGGACCAGAAATGTATTATACTCGTATTCTCCACAAAATTTCAGTAACTTTACCCCATAACCCATGTCGATTTGAAAAAGTTTGCCCGACTTTATGTATTCAGCCGATGGTTCTTGAAATTCTGATTTATTCTAGCACAGTGGGCTCCTGCCGGCTTGATTCTAGTAGTAGGGACCAGAAATGTATTATACTCGTATTCTCCACAAAATTTCAGTAACTTTACCCCATAACCCATGTCGATTTGAAAAAGTTTGCCCGACTTTATGTATTCAGCCGATGGTTCTTGAAATTCTGATTTATTCTAGCACAGTGGGCTCCTGCCGGCTTGATTCTAGTAGTAGGGACCAGAAATGTATTATACTCGTATTCTCCACAAAATTTCAGTAACTTTACCCCATAACCCATGTCGATTTGAAAAAGTTTGCCCGACTTTATGTATTCAGCCGATGGTTCTTGAAATTCTGATTTATTCTAGCACAGTGGGCTCCTGCCGGCTTGATTCTAGTAGTAGGGACCAGAAATGTATTATACTCGTATTCTCCACAAAATTTCAGTAACTTTACCCCATAACCCATGTCGATTTGAAAAAGTTTGCCCGACTTTATGTATTCAGCCGATGGTTCTTGAAATTCTGATTTATTCTAGCACAGTGGGCTCCTGCCGGCTTGATTCTAGTAGTAGGGACCAGAAATGTATTATACTCGTATTCTCCACAAAATTTCAGTAACTTTACCCCATAACCCATGTCGATTTGAAAAAGTTTGCCCGACTTTATGTATTCAGCCGATGGTTCTTGAAATTCTGATTTATTCTAGCACAGTGGGCTCCTGCCGGCTTGATTCTAGTAGTAGGGACCAGAAATGTATTATACTCGTATTCTCCACAAAATTTCAGTAACTTTACCCCATAACCCATGTCGATTTGAAAAAGTTTGCCCGACTTTATGTATTCAGCCGATGGTTCTTGAAATTCTGATTTATTCTAGCACAGTGGGCTCCTGCCGGCTTGATTCTAGTAGTAGGGACCAGAAATGTATTATACTCGTATTCTCCACAAAATTTCAGTAACTTTACCATAACCCATGTCGATTTGAAAAAGTTTGCCCGACTTTATGTATTCAGCCGATGGTTCTTGAAATTCTGATTTATTCTAGCACAGTGGGCTCCTGCCGGCTTGATTCTAGTAGTAGGGACCAGAAATGTATTATACTCGTATTCTCCACAAAATTTCAGTAACTTTACCCCATAACCCATGTCGATTTGAAAAAGTTTGCCCGACTTTATGTATTCAGCCGATGGTTCTTGAAATTCTGATTTATTCTAGCACAGTGGGCTCCTGCCGGCTTGATTCTAGTAGTAGGGACCAGAAATGTATTATACTCGTATTCTCCACAAAATTTCAGTAACTTTACCCCATAACCCATGTCGATTTGAAAAAGTTTGCCCGACTTTATGTATTCAGCCGATGGTTCTTGAAATTCTGATTTATTCTAGCACAGTGGGCTCCTGCCGGCTTGATTCTAGTAGTAGGGACCAGAAATGTATTATACTCGTATTCTCCACAAAATTTCAGTAACTTTACCCCATAACCCATGTCGATTTGAAAAAGTTTGCCCGACTTTATGTATTCAGCCGATGGTTCTTGAAATTCTGATTTATTCTAGCACAGTGGGCTCCTGCCGGCTTGATTCTAGTAGTAGGGACCAGAAATGTATTATACTCGTATTCTCCACAAAATTTCAGTAACTTTACCCCATAACCCATGTCGATTTGAAAAAGTTTGCCCGACTTTATGTATTCAGCCGATGGTTCTTGAAATTCTGATTTATTCTAGCACAGTGGGCTCCTGCCGGCTTGATTCTAGTAGTAGGGACCAGAAATGTATTATACTCGTATTCTCCACAAAATTTCAGTAACTTTACCCCATAACCCATGTCGATTTGAAAAAGTTTGCCCGACTTTATGTATTCAGCCGATGGTTCTTGAAATTCTGATTTATTCTAGCACAGTGGGCTCCTGCCGGCTTGATTCTAGTAGTAGGGACCAGAAATGTATTATACTCGTATTCTCCACAAAATTTCAGTAACTTTACCCCATAACCCATGTCGATTTGAAAAAGTTTGCCCGACTTTATGTATTCAGCCGATGGTTCTTGAAATTCTGATTTATTCTAGCACAGTGGGCTCCTGCCGGCTTGATTCTAGTAGTAGGGACCAGAAATGTATTATACTCGTATTCTCCACAAAATTTCAGTAACTTTACCCCATAACCCATGTCGATTTGAAAAAGTTTGCCCGACTTTATGTATTCAGCCGATGGTTCTTGAAATTCTGATTTATTCTAGCACAGTGGGCTCCTGCCGGCTTGATTCTAGTAGTAGGGACCAGAAATGTATTATACTCGTATTCTCCACAAAATTTCAGTAACTTTACCCCATAACCCATGTCGATTTGAAAAAGTTTGCCCGACTTTATGTATTCAGCCGATGGTTCTTGAAATTCTGATTTATTCTAGCACAGTGGGCTCCTGCCGGCTTGATTCTAGTAGTAGGGACCAGAAATGTATTATACTCGTATTCTCCACAAAATTTCAGTAACTTTACCCCATAACCCATGTCGATTTGAAAAAGTTTGCCCGACTTTATGTATTCAGCCGATGGTTCTTGAAATTCTGATTTATTCTAGCACAGTGGGCTCCTGCCGGCTTGATTCTAGTAGTAGGGACCAGAAATGTATTATACTCGTATTCTCCACAAAATTTCAGTAACTTTACCCCATAACCCATGTCGATTTGAAAAAGTTTGCCCGACTTTATGTATTCAGCCGATGGTTCTTGAAATTCTGATTTATTCTAGCACAGTGGGCTCCTGCCGGCTTGATTCTAGTAGTAGGGACCAGAAATGTATTATACTCGTATTCTCCACAAAATTTCAGTAACTTTACCCCATAACCCATGTCGATTTGAAAAAGTTTGCCCGACTTTATGTATTCAGCCGATGGTTCTTGAAATTCTGATTTATTCTAGCACAGTGGGCTCCTGCCGGCTTGATTCTAGTAGTAGGGACCAGAAATGTATTATACTCGTATTCTCCACAAAATTTCAGTAACTTTACCCCATAACCCATGTCGATTTGAAAAAGTTTGCCCGACTTTATGTATTCAGCCGATGGTTCTTGAAATTCTGATTTATTCTAGCACAGTGGGCTCCTGCCGGCTTGATTCTAGTAGTAGGGACCAGAAATGTATTATACTCGTATTCTCCACAAAATTTCAGTAACTTTACCCCATAACCCATGTCGATTTGAAAAAGTTTGCCCGACTTTATGTATTCAGCCGATGGTTCTTGAAATTCTGATTTATTCTAGCACAGTGGGCTCCTGCCGGCTTGATTCTAGTAGTAGGGACCAGAAATGTATTATACTCGTATTCTCCACAAAATTTCAGTAACTTTACCCCATAACCCATGTCGATTTGAAAAAGTTTGCCCGACTTTATGTATTCAGCCGATGGTTCTTGAAATTCTGATTTATTCTAGCACAGTGGGCTCCTGCCGGCTTGATTCTAGTAGTAGGGACCAGAAATGTATTATACTCGTATTCTCCACAAAATTTCAGTAACTTTACCCCATAACCCATGTCGATTTGAAAAAGTTTGCCCGACTTTATGTATTCAGCCGATGGTTCTTGAAATTCTGATTTATTCTAGCACAGTGGGCTCCTGCCGGCTTGATTCTAGTAGTAGGGACCAGAAATGTATTATACTCGTATTCTCCACAAAATTTCAGTAACTTTACCCCATAACCCATGTCGATTTGAAAAAGTTTGCCCGACTTTATGTATTCAGCCGATGGTTCTTGAAATTCTGATTTATTCTAGCACAGTGGGCTCCTGCCGGCTTGATTCTAGTAGTAGGGACCAGAAATGTATTATACTCGTATTCTCCACAAAATTTCAGTAACTTTACCCCATAACCCATGTCGATTTGAAAAAGTTTGCCCGACTTTATGTATTCAGCCGATGGTTCTTGAAATTCTGATTTATTCTAGCACAGTGGGCTCCTGCCGGCTTGATTCTAGTAGTAGGGACCAGAAATGTATTATACTCGTATTCTCCACAAAATTTCAGTAACTTTACCCCATAACCCATGTCGATTTGAAAAAGTTTGCCCGACTTTATGTATTCAGCCGATGGTTCTTGAAATTCTGATTTATTCTAGCACAGTGGGCTCCTGCCGGCTTGATTCTAGTAGTAGGGACCAGAAATGTATTATACTCGTATTCTCCACAAAATTTCAGTAACTTTACCCCATAACCCATGTCGATTTGAAAAAGTTTGCCCGACTTTATGTATTCAGCCGATGGTTCTTGAAATTCTGATTTATTCTAGCACAGTGGGCTCCTGCCGGCTTGATTCTAGTAGTAGGGACCAGAAATGTATTATACTCGTATTCTCCACAAAATTTCAGTAACTTTACCCCATAACCCATGTCGATTTGAAAAAGTTTGCCCGACTTTATGTATTCAGCCGATGGTTCTTGAAATTCTGATTTATTCTAGCACAGTGGGCTCCTGCCGGCTTGATTCTAGTAGTAGGGACCAGAAATGTATTATACTCGTATTCTCCACAAAATTTCAGTAACTTTACCCCATAACCCATGTCGATTTGAAAAAGTTTGCCCGACTTTATGTATTCAGCCGATGGTTCTTGAAATTCTGATTTATTCTAGCACAGTGGGCTCCTGCCGGCTTGATTCTAGTAGTAGGGACCAGAAATGTATTATACTCGTATTCTCCACAAAATTTCAGTAACTTTACCCATAACCCATGTCGATTTGAAAAAGTTTGCCCGACTTTATGTATTCAGCCGATGGTTCTTGAAATTCTGATTTATTCTAGCACAGTGGGCTCCTGCCGGCTTGATTCTAGTAGTAGGGACCAGAAATGTATTATACTCGTATTCTCCACAAAATTTCAGTAACTTTACCCCATAACCCATGTCGATTTGAAAAAGTTTGCCCGACTTTATGTATTCAGCCGATGGTTCTTGAAATTCTGATTTATTCTAGCACAGTGGGCTCCTGCCGGCTTGATTCTAGTAGTAGGGACCAGAAATGTATTATACTCGTATTCTCCACAAAATTTCAGTAACTTTACCCCATAACCCATGTCGATTTGAAAAAGTTTGCCCGACTTTATGTATTCAGCCGATGGTTCTTGAAATTCTGATTTATTCTAGCACAGTGGGCTCCTGCCGGCTTGATTCTAGTAGTAGGGACCAGAAATGTATTATACTCGTATTCTCCACAAAATTTCAGTAACTTTACCCCATAACCCATGTCGATTTGAAAAAGTTTGCCCGACTTTATGTATTCAGCCGATGGTTCTTGAAATTCTGATTTATTCTAGCACAGTGGGCTCCTGCCGGCTTGATTCTAGTAGTAGGGACCAGAAATGTATTATACTCGTATTCTCCACAAAATTTCAGTAACTTTACCCCATAACCCATGTCGATTTGAAAAAGTTTGCCCGACTTTATGTATTCAGCCGATGGTTCTTGAAATTCTGATTTATTCTAGCACAGTGGGCTCCTGCCGGCTTGATTCTAGTAGTAGGGACCAGAAATGTATTATACTCGTATTCTCCACAAAATTTCAGTAACTTTACCCCATAACCCATGTCGATTTGAAAAAGTTTGCCCGACTTTATGTATTCAGCCGATGGTTCTTGAAATTCTGATTTATTCTAGCACAGTGGGCTCCTGCCGGCTTGATTCTAGTAGTAGGGACCAGAAATGTATTATACTCGTATTCTCCACAAAATTTCAGTAACTTTACCCCATAACCCATGTCGATTTGAAAAAGTTTGCCCGACTTTATGTATTCAGCCGATGGTTCTTGAAATTCTGATTTATTCTAGCACAGTGGGCTCCTGCCGGCTTGATTCTAGTAGTAGGGACCAGAAATGTATTATACTCGTATTCTCCACAAAATTTCAGTAACTTTACCCCATAACCCATGTCGATTTGAAAAAGTTTGCCCGACTTTATGTATTCAGCCGATGGTTCTTGAAATTCTGATTTATTCTAGCACAGTGGGCTCCTGCCGGCTTGATTCTAGTAGTAGGGACCAGAAATGTATTATACTCGTATTCTCCACAAAATTTCAGTAACTTTACCCCATAACCCATGTCGATTTGAAAAAGTTTGCCCGACTTTATGTATTCAGCCGATGGTTCTTGAAATTCTGATTTATTCTAGCACAGTGGGCTCCTGCCGGCTTGATTCTAGTAGTAGGGACCAGAAATGTATTATACTCGTATTCTCCACAAAATTTCAGTAACTTTACCCCATAACCCATGTCGATTTGAAAAAGTTTGCCCGACTTTATGTATTCAGCCGATGGTTCTTGAAATTCTGATTTATTCTAGCACAGTGGGCTCCTGCCGGCTTGATTCTAGTAGTAGGGACCAGAAATGTATTATACTCGTATTCTCCACAAAATTTCAGTAACTTTACCCCATAACCCATGTCGATTTGAAAAAGTTTGCCCGACTTTATGTATTCAGCCGATGGTTCTTGAAATTCTGATTTATTCTAGCACAGTGGGCTCCTGCCGGCTTGATTCTAGTAGTAGGGACCAGAAATGTATTATACTCGTATTCTCCACAAAATTTCAGTAACTTTACCCCATAACCCATGTCGATTTGAAAAAGTTTGCCCGACTTTATGTATTCAGCCGATGGTTCTTGAAATTCTGATTTATTCTAGCACAGTGGGCTCCTGCCGGCTTGATTCTAGTAGTAGGGACCAGAAATGTATTATACTCGTATTCTCCACAAAATTTCAGTAACTTTACCCCATAACCCATGTCGATTTGAAAAAGTTTGCCCGACTTTATGTATTCAGCCGATGGTTCTTGAAATTCTGATTTATTCTAGCACAGTGGGCTCCTGCCGGCTTGATTCTAGTAGTAGGGACCAGAAATGTATTATACTCGTATTCTCCACAAAATTTCAGTAACTTTACCCCATAACCCATGTCGATTTGAAAAAGTTTGCCCGACTTTATGTATTCAGCCGATGGTTCTTGAAATTCTGATTTATTCTAGCACAGTGGGCTCCTGCCGGCTTGATTCTAGTAGTAGGGACCAGAAATGTATTATACTCGTATTCTCCACAAAATTTCAGTAACTTTACCCCATAACCCATGTCGATTTGAAAAAGTTTGCCCGACTTTATGTATTCAGCCGATGGTTCTTGAAATTCTGATTTATTCTAGCACAGTGGGCTCCTGCCGGCTTGATTCTAGTAGTAGGGACCAGAAATGTATTATACTCGTATTCTCCACAAAATTTCAGTAACTTTACCCCATAACCCATGTCGATTTGAAAAAGTTTGCCCGACTTTATGTATTCAGCCGATGGTTCTTGAAATTCTGATTTATTCTAGCACAGTGGGCTCCTGCCGGCTTGATTCTAGTAGTAGGGACCAGAAATGTATTATACTCGTATTCTCCACAAAATTTCAGTAACTTTACCCCATAACCCATGTCGATTTGAAAAAGTTTGCCCGACTTTATGTATTCAGCCGATGGTTCTTGAAATTCTGATTTATTCTAGCACAGTGGGCTCCTGCCGGCTTGATTCTAGTAGTAGGGACCAGAAATGTATTATACTCGTATTCTCCACAAAATTTCAGTAACTTTACCCCATAACCCATGTCGATTTGAAAAAGTTTGCCCGACTTTATGTATTCAGCCGATGGTTCTTGAAATTCTGATTTATTCTAGCACAGTGGGCTCCTGCCGGCTTGATTCTAGTAGTAGGGACCAGAAATGTATTATACTCGTATTCTCCACAAAATTTCAGTAACTTTACCCCATAACCCATGTCGATTTGAAAAAGTTTGCCCGACTTTATGTATTCAGCCGATGGTTCTTGAAATTCTGATTTATTCTAGCACAGTGGGCTCCTGCCGGCTTGATTCTAGTAGTAGGGACCAGAAATGTATTATACTCGTATTCTCCACAAAATTTCAGTAACTTTACCCCATAACCCATGTCGATTTGAAAAAGTTTGCCCGACTTTATGTATTCAGCCGATGGTTCTTGAAATTCTGATTTATTCTAGCACAGTGGGCTCCTGCCGGCTTGATTCTAGTAGTAGGGACCAGAAATGTATTATACTCGTATTCTCCACAAAATTTCAGTAACTTTACCCCATAACCCATGTCGATTTGAAAAAGTTTGCCCGACTTTATGTATTCAGCCGATGGTTCTTGAAATTCTGATTTATTCTAGCACAGTGGGCTCCTGCCGGCTTGATTCTAGTAGTAGGGACCAGAAATGTATTATACTCGTATTCTCCACAAAATTTCAGTAACTTTACCCCATAACCCATGTCGATTTGAAAAAGTTTGCCCGACTTTATGTATTCAGCCGATGGTTCTTGAAATTCTGATTTATTCTAGCACAGTGGGCTCCTGCCGGCTTGATTCTAGTAGTAGGGACCAGAAATGTATTATACTCGTATTCTCCACAAAATTTCAGTAACTTTACCCCATAACCCATGTCGATTTGAAAAAGTTTGCCCGACTTTATGTATTCAGCCGATGGTTCTTGAAATTCTGATTTATTCTAGCACAGTGGGCTCCTGCCGGCTTGATTCTAGTAGTAGGGACCAGAAATGTATTATACTCGTATTCTCCACAAAATTTCAGTAACTTTACCCCATAACCCATGTCGATTTGAAAAAGTTTGCCCGACTTTATGTATTCAGCCGATGGTTCTTGAAATTCTGATTTATTCTAGCACAGTGGGCTCCTGCCGGCTTGATTCTAGTAGTAGGGACCAGAAATGTATTATACTCGTATTCTCCACAAAATTTCAGTAACTTTACCCCATAACCCATGTCGATTTGAAAAAGTTTGCCCGACTTTATGTATTCAGCCGATGGTTCTTGAAATTCTGATTTATTCTAGCACAGTGGGCTCCTGCCGGCTTGATTCTAGTAGTAGGGACCAGAAATGTATTATACTCGTATTCTCCACAAAATTTCAGTAACTTTACCCCATAACCCATGTCGATTTGAAAAAGTTTGCCCGACTTTATGTATTCAGCCGATGGTTCTTGAAATTCTGATTTATTCTAGCACAGTGGGCTCCTGCCGGCTTGATTCTAGTAGTAGGGACCAGAAATTATTATACTCGTATTCTCCACAAAATTTCAGTAACTTTACCCCATAACCCATGTCGATTTGAAAAAGTTTGCCCGACTTTATGTATTCAGCCGATGGTTCTTGAAATTCTGATTTATTCTAGCACAGTGGGCTCCTGCCGGCTTGATTCTAGTAGTAGGGACCAGAAATGTATTATACTCGTATTCTCCACAAAATTTCAGTAACTTTACCCCATAACCCATGTCGATTTGAAAAAGTTTGCCCGACTTTATGTATTCAGCCGATGGTTCTTGAAATTCTGATTTATTCTAGCACAGTGGGCTCCTGCCGGCTTGATTCTAGTAGTAGGGACCAGAAATGTATTATACTCGTATTCTCCACAAAATTTCAGTAACTTTACCCCATAACCCATGTCGATTTGAAAAAGTTTGCCCGACTTTATGTATTCAGCCGATGGTTCTTGAAATTCTGATTTATTCTAGCACAGTGGGCTCCTGCCGGCTTGATTCTAGTAGTAGGGACCAGAAATGTATTATACTCGTATTCTCCACAAAATTTCAGTAACTTTACCCCATAACCCATGTCGATTTGAAAAAGTTTGCCCGACTTTATGTATTCAGCCGATGGTTCTTGAAATTCTGATTTATTCTAGCACAGTGGGCTCCTGCCGGCTTGATTCTAGTAGTAGGGACCAGAAATGTATTATACTCGTATTCTCCACAAAATTTCAGTAACTTTACCCCATAACCCATGTCGATTTGAAAAAGTTTGCCCGACTTTATGTATTCAGCCGATGGTTCTTGAAATTCTGATTTATTCTAGCACAGTGGGCTCCTGCCGGCTTGATTCTAGTAGTAGGGACCAGAAATGTATTATACTCGTATTCTCCACAAAATTTCAGTAACTTTACCCCATAACCCATGTCGATTTGAAAAAGTTTGCCCGACTTTATGTATTCAGCCGATGGTTCTTGAAATTCTGATTTATTCTAGCACAGTGGGCTCCTGCCGGCTTGATTCTAGTAGTAGGGACCAGAAATGTATTATACTCGTATTCTCCACAAAATTTCAGTAACTTTACCCCATAACCCATGTCGATTTGAAAAAGTTTGCCCGACTTTATGTATTCAGCCGATGGTTCTTGAAATTCTGATTTATTCTAGCACAGTGGGCTCCTGCCGGCTTGATTCTAGTAGTAGGGACCAGAAATGTATTATACTCGTATTCTCCACAAAATTTCAGTAACTTTACCCCATAACCCATGTCGATTTGAAAAAGTTTGCCCGACTTTATGTATTCAGCCGATGGTTCTTGAAATTCTGATTTATTCTAGCACAGTGGGCTCCTGCCGGCTTGATTCTAGTAGTAGGGACCAGAAATGTATTATACTCGTATTCTCCACAAAATTTCAGTAACTTTACCCCATAACCCATGTCGATTTGAAAAAGTTTGCCCGACTTTATGTATTCAGCCGATGGTTCTTGAAATTCTGATTTATTCTAGCACAGTGGGCTCCTGCCGGCTTGATTCTAGTAGTAGGGACCAGAAATGTATTATACTCGTATTCTCCACAAAATTTCAGTAACTTTACCCCATAACCCATGTCGATTTGAAAAAGTTTGCCCGACTTTATGTATTCAGCCGATGGTTCTTGAAATTCTGATTTATTCTAGCACAGTGGGCTCCTGCCGGCTTGATTCTAGTAGTAGGGACCAGAAATGTATTATACTCGTATTCTCCACAAAATTTCAGTAACTTTACCCCATAACCCATGTCGATTTGAAAAAGTTTGCCCGACTTTATGTATTCAGCCGATGGTTCTTGAAATTCTGATTTATTCTAGCACAGTGGGCTCCTGCCGGCTTGATTCTAGTAGTAGGGACCAGAAATGTATTATACTCGTATTCTCCACAAAATTTCAGTAACTTTACCCCATAACCCATGTCGATTTGAAAAAGTTTGCCCGACTTTATGTATTCAGCCGATGGTTCTTGAAATTCTGATTTATTCTAGCACAGTGGGCTCCTGCCGGCTTGATTCTAGTAGTAGGGACCAGAAATGTATTATACTCGTATTCTCCACAAAATTTCAGTAACTTTACCCCATAACCCATGTCGATTTGAAAAAGTTTGCCCGACTTTATGTATTCAGCCGATGGTTCTTGAAATTCTGATTTATTCTAGCACAGTGGGCTCCTGCCGGCTTGATTCTAGTAGTAGGGACCAGAAATGTATTATACTCGTATTCTCCACAAAATTTCAGTAACTTTACCCCATAACCCATGTCGATTTGAAAAAGTTTGCCCGACTTTATGTATTCAGCCGATGGTTCTTGAAATTCTGATTTATTCTAGCACAGTGGGCTCCTGCCGGCTTGATTCTAGTAGTAGGGACCAGAAATGTATTATACTCGTATTCTCCACAAAATTTCAGTAACTTTACCCCATAACCCATGTCGATTTGAAAAAGTTTGCCCGACTTTATGTATTCAGCCGATGGTTCTTGAAATTCTGATTTATTCTAGCACAGTGGGCTCCTGCCGGCTTGATTCTAGTAGTAGGGACCAGAAATGTATTATACTCGTATTCTCCACAAAATTTCAGTAACTTTACCCCATAACCCATGTCGATTTGAAAAAGTTTGCCCGACTTTATGTATTCAGCCGATGGTTCTTGAAATTCTGATTTATTCTAGCACAGTGGGCTCCTGCCGGCTTGATTCTAGTAGTAGGGACCAGAAATGTATTATACTCGTATTCTCCACAAAATTTCAGTAACTTTACCCCATAACCCATGTCGATTTGAAAAAGTTTGCCCGACTTTATGTATTCAGCCGATGGTTCTTGAAATTCTGATTTATTCTAGCACAGTGGGCTCCTGCCGGCTTGATTCTAGTAGTAGGGACCAGAAATGTATTATACTCGTATTCTCCACAAAATTTCAGTAACTTTACCCCATAACCCATGTCGATTTGAAAAAGTTTGCCCGACTTTATGTATTCAGCCGATGGTTCTTGAAATTCTGATTTATTCTAGCACAGTGGGCTCCTGCCGGCTTGATTCTAGTAGTAGGGACCAGAAATGTATTATACTCGTATTCTCCACAAAATTTCAGTAACTTTACCCCATAACCCATGTCGATTTGAAAAAGTTTGCCCGACTTTATGTATTCAGCCGATGGTTCTTGAAATTCTGATTTATTCTAGCACAGTGGGCTCCTGCCGGCTTGATTCTAGTAGTAGGGACCAGAAATGTATTATACTCGTATTCTCCACAAAATTTCAGTAACTTTACCCCATAACCCATGTCGATTTGAAAAAGTTTGCCCGACTTTATGTATTCAGCCGATGGTTCTTGAAATTCTGATTTATTCTAGCACAGTGGGCTCCTGCCGGCTTGATTCTAGTAGTAGGGACCAGAAATGTATTATACTCGTATTCTCCACAAAATTTCAGTAACTTTACCCCATAACCCATGTCGATTTGAAAAAGTTTGCCCGACTTTATGTATTCAGCCGATGGTTCTTGAAATTCTGATTTATTCTAGCACAGTGGGCTCCTGCCGGCTTGATTCTAGTAGTAGGGACCAGAAATGTATTATACTCGTATTCTCCACAAAATTTCAGTAACTTTACCCCATAACCCATGTCGATTTGAAAAAGTTTGCCCGACTTTATGTATTCAGCCGATGGTTCTTGAAATTCTGATTTATTCTAGCACAGTGGGCTCCTGCCGGCTTGATTCTAGTAGTAGGGACCAGAAATGTATTATACTCGTATTCTCCACAAAATTTCAGTAACTTTACCCCATAACCCATGTCGATTTGAAAAAGTTTGCCCGACTTTATGTATTCAGCCGATGGTTCTTGAAATTCTGATTTATTCTAGCACAGTGGGCTCCTGCCGGCTTGATTCTAGTAGTAGGGACCAGAAATGTATTATACTCGTATTCTCCACAAAATTTCAGTAACTTTACCCCATAACCCATGTCGATTTGAAAAAGTTTGCCCGACTTTATGTATTCAGCCGATGGTTCTTGAAATTCTGATTTATTCTAGCACAGTGGGCTCCTGCCGGCTTGATTCTAGTAGTAGGGACCAGAAATGTATTATACTCGTATTCTCCACAAAATTTCAGTAACTTTACCCCATAACCCATGTCGATTTGAAAAAGTTTGCCCGACTTTATGTATTCAGCCGATGGTTCTTGAAATTCTGATTTATTCTAGCACAGTGGGCTCCTGCCGGCTTGATTCTAGTAGTAGGGACCAGAAATGTATTATACTCGTATTCTCCACAAAATTTCAGTAACTTTACCCCATAACCCATGTCGATTTGAAAAAGTTTGCCCGACTTTATGTATTCAGCCGATGGTTCTTGAAATTCTGATTTATTCTAGCACAGTGGGCTCCTGCCGGCTTGATTCTAGTAGTAGGGACCAGAAATGTATTATACTCGTATTCTCCACAAAATTTCAGTAACTTTACCCCATAACCCATGTCGATTTGAAAAAGTTTGCCCGACTTTATGTATTCAGCCGATGGTTCTTGAAATTCTGATTTATTCTAGCACAGTGGGCTCCTGCCGGCTTGATTCTAGTAGTAGGGACCAGAAATGTATTATACTCGTATTCTCCACAAAATTTCAGTAACTTTACCCCATAACCCATGTCGATTTGAAAAAGTTTGCCCGACTTTATGTATTCAGCCGATGGTTCTTGAAATTCTGATTTATTCTAGCACAGTGGGCTCCTGCCGGCTTGATTCTAGTAGTAGGGACCAGAAATGTATTATACTCGTATTCTCCACAAAATTTCAGTAACTTTACCCCATAACCCATGTCGATTTGAAAAAGTTTGCCCGACTTTATGTATTCAGCCGATGGTTCTTGAAATTCTGATTTATTCTAGCACAGTGGGCTCCTGCCGGCTTGATTCTAGTAGTAGGGACCAGAAATGTATTATACTCGTATTCTCCACAAAATTTCAGTAACTTTACCCCATAACCCATGTCGATTTGAAAAAGTTTGCCCGACTTTATGTATTCAGCCGATGGTTCTTGAAATTCTGATTTATTCTAGCACAGTGGGCTCCTGCCGGCTTGATTCTAGTAGTAGGGACCAGAAATGTATTATACTCGTATTCTCCACAAAATTTCAGTAACTTTACCCCATAACCCATGTCGATTTGAAAAAGTTTGCCCGACTTTATGTATTCAGCCGATGGTTCTTGAAATTCTGATTTATTCTAGCACAGTGGGCTCCTGCCGGCTTGATTCTAGTAGTAGGGACCAGAAATGTATTATACTCGTATTCTCCACAAAATTTCAGTAACTTTACCCCATAACCCATGTCGATTTGAAAAAGTTTGCCCGACTTTATGTATTCAGCCGATGGTTCTTGAAATTCTGATTTATTCTAGCACAGTGGGCTCCTGCCGGCTTGATTCTAGTAGTAGGGACCAGAAATGTATTATACTCGTATTCTCCACAAAATTTCAGTAACTTTACCCCATAACCCATGTCGATTTGAAAAAGTTTGCCCGACTTTATGTATTCAGCCGATGGTTCTTGAAATTCTGATTTATTCTAGCACAGTGGGCTCCTGCCGGCTTGATTCTAGTAGTAGGGACCAGAAATGTATTATACTCGTATTCTCCACAAAATTTCAGTAACTTTACCCCATAACCCATGTCGATTTGAAAAAGTTTGCCCGACTTTATGTATTCAGCCGATGGTTCTTGAAATTCTGATTTATTCTAGCACAGTGGGCTCCTGCCGGCTTGATTCTAGTAGTAGGGACCAGAAATGTATTATACTCGTATTCTCCACAAAATTTCAGTAACTTTACCCCATAACCCATGTCGATTTGAAAAAGTTTGCCCGACTTTATGTATTCAGCCGATGGTTCTTGAAATTCTGATTTATTCTAGCACAGTGGGCTCCTGCCGGCTTGATTCTAGTAGTAGGGACCAGAAATGTATTATACTCGTATTCTCCACAAAATTTCAGTAACTTTACCCCATAACCCATGTCGATTTGAAAAAGTTTGCCCGACTTTATGTATTCAGCCGATGGTTCTTGAAATTCTGATTTATTCTAGCACAGTGGGCTCCTGCCGGCTTGATTCTAGTAGTAGGGACCAGAAATGTATTATACTCGTATTCTCCACAAAATTTCAGTAACTTTACCCCATAACCCATGTCGATTTGAAAAAGTTTGCCCGACTTTATGTATTCAGCCGATGGTTCTTGAAATTCTGATTTATTCTAGCACAGTGGGCTCCTGCCGGCTTGATTCTAGTAGTAGGGACCAGAAATGTATTATACTCGTATTCTCCACAAAATTTCAGTAACTTTACCCCATAACCCATGTCGATTTGAAAAAGTTTGCCCGACTTTATGTATTCAGCCGATGGTTCTTGAAATTCTGATTTATTCTAGCACAGTGGGCTCCTGCCGGCTTGATTCTAGTAGTAGGGACCAGAAATGTATTATACTCGTATTCTCCACAAAATTTCAGTAACTTTACCCCATAACCCATGTCGATTTGAAAAAGTTTGCCCGACTTTATGTATTCAGCCGATGGTTCTTGAAATTCTGATTTATTCTAGCACAGTGGGCTCCTGCCGGCTTGATTCTAGTAGTAGGGACCAGAAATGTATTATACTCGTATTCTCCACAAAATTTCAGTAACTTTACCCCATAACCCATGTCGATTTGAAAAAGTTTGCCCGACTTTATGTATTCAGCCGATGGTTCTTGAAATTCTGATTTATTCTAGCACAGTGGGCTCCTGCCGGCTTGATTCTAGTAGTAGGGACCAGAAATGTATTATACTCGTATTCTCCACAAAATTTCAGTAACTTTACCCCATAACCCATGTCGATTTGAAAAAGTTTGCCCGACTTTATGTATTCAGCCGATGGTTCTTGAAATTCTGATTTATTCTAGCACAGTGGGCTCCTGCCGGCTTGATTCTAGTAGTAGGGACCAGAAATGTATTATACTCGTATTCTCCACAAAATTTCAGTAACTTTACCCCATAACCCATGTCGATTTGAAAAAGTTTGCCCGACTTTATGTATTCAGCCGATGGTTCTTGAAATTCTGATTTATTCTAGCACAGTGGGCTCCTGCCGGCTTGATTCTAGTAGTAGGGACCAGAAATGTATTATACTCGTATTCTCCACAAAATTTCAGTAACTTTACCCCATAACCCATGTCGATTTGAAAAAGTTTGCCCGACTTTATGTATTCAGCCGATGGTTCTTGAAATTCTGATTTATTCTAGCACAGTGGGCTCCTGCCGGCTTGATTCTAGTAGTAGGGACCAGAAATGTATTATACTCGTATTCTCCACAAAATTTCAGTAACTTTACCCCATAACCCATGTCGATTTGAAAAAGTTTGCCCGACTTTATGTATTCAGCCGATGGTTCTTGAAATTCTGATTTATTCTAGCACAGTGGGCTCCTGCCGGCTTGATTCTAGTAGTAGGGACCAGAAATGTATTATACTCGTATTCTCCACAAAATTTCAGTAACTTTACCCCATAACCCATGTCGATTTGAAAAAGTTTGCCCGACTTTATGTATTCAGCCGATGGTTCTTGAAATTCTGATTTATTCTAGCACAGTGGGCTCCTGCCGGCTTGATTCTAGTAGTAGGGACCAGAAATGTATTATACTCGTATTCTCCACAAAATTTCAGTAACTTTACCCCATAACCCATGTCGATTTGAAAAAGTTTGCCCGACTTTATGTATTCAGCCGATGGTTCTTGAAATTCTGATTTATTCTAGCACAGTGGGCTCCTGCCGGCTTGATTCTAGTAGTAGGGACCAGAAATGTATTATACTCGTATTCTCCACAAAATTTCAGTAACTTTACCCCATAACCCATGTCGATTTGAAAAAGTTTGCCCGACTTTATGTATTCAGCCGATGGTTCTTGAAATTCTGATTTATTCTAGCACAGTGGGCTCCTGCCGGCTTGATTCTAGTAGTAGGGACCAGAAATGTATTATACTCGTATTCTCCACAAAATTTCAGTAACTTTACCCCATAACCCATGTCGATTTGAAAAAGTTTGCCCGACTTTATGTATTCAGCCGATGGTTCTTGAAATTCTGATTTATTCTAGCACAGTGGGCTCCTGCCGGCTTGATTCTAGTAGTAGGGACCAGAAATGTATTATACTCGTATTCTCCACAAAATTTCAGTAACTTTACCCCATAACCCATGTCGATTTGAAAAAGTTTGCCCGACTTTATGTATTCAGCCGATGGTTCTTGAAATTCTGATTTATTCTAGCACAGTGGGCTCCTGCCGGCTTGATTCTAGTAGTAGGGACCAGAAATGTATTATACTCGTATTCTCCACAAAATTTCAGTAACTTTACCCCATAACCCATGTCGATTTGAAAAAGTTTGCCCGACTTTATGTATTCAGCCGATGGTTCTTGAAATTCTGATTTATTCTAGCACAGTGGGCTCCTGCCGGCTTGATTCTAGTAGTAGGGACCAGAAATGTATTATACTCGTATTCTCCACAAAATTTCAGTAACTTTACCCCATAACCCATGTCGATTTGAAAAAGTTTGCCCGACTTTATGTATTCAGCCGATGGTTCTTGAAATTCTGATTTATTCTAGCACAGTGGGCTCCTGCCGGCTTGATTCTAGTAGTAGGGACCAGAAATGTATTATACTCGTATTCTCCACAAAATTTCAGTAACTTTACCCCATAACCCATGTCGATTTGAAAAAGTTTGCCCGACTTTATGTATTCAGCCGATGGTTCTTGAAATTCTGATTTATTCTAGCACAGTGGGCTCCTGCCGGCTTGATTCTAGTAGTAGGGACCAGAAATGTATTATACTCGTATTCTCCACAAAATTTCAGTAACTTTACCCCATAACCCATGTCGATTTGAAAAAGTTTGCCCGACTTTATGTATTCAGCCGATGGTTCTTGAAATTCTGATTTATTCTAGCACAGTGGGCTCCTGCCGGCTTGATTCTAGTAGTAGGGACCAGAAATGTATTATACTCGTATTCTCCACAAAATTTCAGTAACTTTACCCCATAACCCATGTCGATTTGAAAAAGTTTGCCCGACTTTATGTATTCAGCCGATGGTTCTTGAAATTCTGATTTATTCTAGCACAGTGGGCTCCTGCCGGCTTGATTCTAGTAGTAGGGACCAGAAATGTATTATACTCGTATTCTCCACAAAATTTCAGTAACTTTACCCCATAACCCATGTCGATTTGAAAAAGTTTGCCCGACTTTATGTATTCAGCCGATGGTTCTTGAAATTCTGATTTATTCTAGCACAGTGGGCTCCTGCCGGCTTGATTCTAGTAGTAGGGACCAGAAATGTATTATACTCGTATTCTCCACAAAATTTCAGTAACTTTACCCCATAACCCATGTCGATTTGAAAAAGTTTGCCCGACTTTATGTATTCAGCCGATGGTTCTTGAAATTCTGATTTATTCTAGCACAGTGGGCTCCTGCCGGCTTGATTCTAGTAGTAGGGACCAGAAATGTATTATACTCGTATTCTCCACAAAATTTCAGTAACTTTACCCCATAACCCATGTCGATTTGAAAAAGTTTGCCCGACTTTATGTATTCAGCCGATGGTTCTTGAAATTCTGATTTATTCTAGCACAGTGGGCTCCTGCCGGCTTGATTCTAGTAGTAGGGACCAGAAATGTATTATACTCGTATTCTCCACAAAATTTCAGTAACTTTACCCCATAACCCATGTCGATTTGAAAAAGTTTGCCCGACTTTATGTATTCAGCCGATGGTTCTTGAAATTCTGATTTATTCTAGCACAGTGGGCTCCTGCCGGCTTGATTCTAGTAGTAGGGACCAGAAATGTATTATACTCGTATTCTCCACAAAATTTCAGTAACTTTACCCCATAACCCATGTCGATTTGAAAAAGTTTGCCCGACTTTATGTATTCAGCCGATGGTTCTTGAAATTCTGATTTATTCTAGCACAGTGGGCTCCTGCCGGCTTGATTCTAGTAGTAGGGACCAGAAATGTATTATACTCGTATTCTCCACAAAATTTCAGTAACTTTACCCCATAACCCATGTCGATTTGAAAAAGTTTGCCCGACTTTATGTATTCAGCCGATGGTTCTTGAAATTCTGATTTATTCTAGCACAGTGGGCTCCTGCCGGCTTGATTCTAGTAGTAGGGACCAGAAATGTATTATACTCGTATTCTCCACAAAATTTCAGTAACTTTACCCCATAACCCATGTCGATTTGAAAAAGTTTGCCCGACTTTATGTATTCAGCCGATGGTTCTTGAAATTCTGATTTATTCTAGCACAGTGGGCTCCTGCCGGCTTGATTCTAGTAGTAGGGACCAGAAATGTATTATACTCGTATTCTCCACAAAATTTCAGTAACTTTACCCCATAACCCATGTCGATTTGAAAAAGTTTGCCCGACTTTATGTATTCAGCCGATGGTTCTTGAAATTCTGATTTATTCTAGCACAGTGGGCTCCTGCCGGCTTGATTCTAGTAGTAGGGACCAGAAATGTATTATACTCGTATTCTCCACAAAATTTCAGTAACTTTACCCCATAACCCATGTCGATTTGAAAAAGTTTGCCCGACTTTATGTATTCAGCCGATGGTTCTTGAAATTCTGATTTATTCTAGCACAGTGGGCTCCTGCCGGCTTGATTCTAGTAGTAGGGACCAGAAATGTATTATACTCGTATTCTCCACAAAATTTCAGTAACTTTACCCCATAACCCATGTCGATTTGAAAAAGTTTGCCCGACTTTATGTATTCAGCCGATGGTTCTTGAAATTCTGATTTATTCTAGCACAGTGGGCTCCTGCCGGCTTGATTCTAGTAGTAGGGACCAGAAATGTATTATACTCGTATTCTCCACAAAATTTCAGTAACTTTACCCCATAACCCATGTCGATTTGAAAAAGTTTGCCCGACTTTATGTATTCAGCCGATGGTTCTTGAAATTCTGATTTATTCTAGCACAGTGGGCTCCTGCCGGCTTGATTCTAGTAGTAGGGACCAGAAATGTATTATACTCGTATTCTCCACAAAATTTCAGTAACTTTACCCCATAACCCATGTCGATTTGAAAAAGTTTGCCCGACTTTATGTATTCAGCCGATGGTTCTTGAAATTCTGATTTATTCTAGCACAGTGGGCTCCTGCCGGCTTGATTCTAGTAGTAGGGACCAGAAATGTATTATACTCGTATTCTCCACAAAATTTCAGTAACTTTACCCCATAACCCATGTCGATTTGAAAAAGTTTGCCCGACTTTATGTATTCAGCCGATGGTTCTTGAAATTCTGATTTATTCTAGCACAGTGGGCTCCTGCCGGCTTGATTCTAGTAGTAGGGACCAGAAATGTATTATACTCGTATTCTCCACAAAATTTCAGTAACTTTACCCCATAACCCATGTCGATTTGAAAAAGTTTGCCCGACTTTATGTATTCAGCCGATGGTTCTTGAAATTCTGATTTATTCTAGCACAGTGGGCTCCTGCCGGCTTGATTCTAGTAGTAGGGACCAGAAATGTATTATACTCGTATTCTCCACAAAATTTCAGTAACTTTACCCCATAACCCATGTCGATTTGAAAAAGTTTGCCCGACTTTATGTATTCAGCCGATGGTTCTTGAAATTCTGATTTATTCTAGCACAGTGGGCTCCTGCCGGCTTGATTCTAGTAGTAGGGACCAGAAATGTATTATACTCGTATTCTCCACAAAATTTCAGTAACTTTACCCCATAACCCATGTCGATTTGAAAAAGTTTGCCCGACTTTATGTATTCAGCCGATGGTTCTTGAAATTCTGATTTATTCTAGCACAGTGGGCTCCTGCCGGCTTGATTCTAGTAGTAGGGACCAGAAATGTATTATACTCGTATTCTCCACAAAATTTCAGTAACTTTACCCCATAACCCATGTCGATTTGAAAAAGTTTGCCCGACTTTATGTATTCAGCCGATGGTTCTTGAAATTCTGATTTATTCTAGCACAGTGGGCTCCTGCCGGCTTGATTCTAGTAGTAGGGACCAGAAATGTATTATACTCGTATTCTCCACAAAATTTCAGTAACTTTACCCCATAACCCATGTCGATTTGAAAAAGTTTGCCCGACTTTATGTATTCAGCCGATGGTTCTTGAAATTCTGATTTATTCTAGCACAGTGGGCTCCTGCCGGCTTGATTCTAGTAGTAGGGACCAGAAATGTATTATACTCGTATTCTCCACAAAATTTCAGTAACTTTACCCCATAACCCATGTCGATTTGAAAAAGTTTGCCCGACTTTATGTATTCAGCCGATGGTTCTTGAAATTCTGATTTATTCTAGCACAGTGGGCTCCTGCCGGCTTGATTCTAGTAGTAGGGACCAGAAATGTATTATACTCGTATTCTCCACAAAATTTCAGTAACTTTACCCCATAACCCATGTCGATTTGAAAAAGTTTGCCCGACTTTATGTATTCAGCCGATGGTTCTTGAAATTCTGATTTATTCTAGCACAGTGGGCTCCTGCCGGCTTGATTCTAGTAGTAGGGACCAGAAATGTATTATACTCGTATTCTCCACAAAATTTCAGTAACTTTACCCCATAACCCATGTCGATTTGAAAAAGTTTGCCCGACTTTATGTATTCAGCCGATGGTTCTTGAAATTCTGATTTATTCTAGCACAGTGGGCTCCTGCCGGCTTGATTCTAGTAGTAGGGACCAGAAATGTATTATACTCGTATTCTCCACAAAATTTCAGTAACTTTACCCCATAACCCATGTCGATTTGAAAAAGTTTGCCCGACTTTATGTATTCAGCCGATGGTTCTTGAAATTCTGATTTATTCTAGCACAGTGGGCTCCTGCCGGCTTGATTCTAGTAGTAGGGACCAGAAATGTATTATACTCGTATTCTCCACAAAATTTCAGTAACTTTACCCCATAACCCATGTCGATTTGAAAAAGTTTGCCCGACTTTATGTATTCAGCCGATGGTTCTTGAAATTCTGATTTATTCTAGCACAGTGGGCTCCTGCCGGCTTGATTCTAGTAGTAGGGACCAGAAATGTATTATACTCGTATTCTCCACAAAATTTCAGTAACTTTACCCCATAACCCATGTCGATTTGAAAAAGTTTGCCCGACTTTATGTATTCAGCCGATGGTTCTTGAAATTCTGATTTATTCTAGCACAGTGGGCTCCTGCCGGCTTGATTCTAGTAGTAGGGACCAGAAATGTATTATACTCGTATTCTCCACAAAATTTCAGTAACTTTACCCCATAACCCATGTCGATTTGAAAAAGTTTGCCCGACTTTATGTATTCAGCCGATGGTTCTTGAAATTCTGATTTATTCTAGCACAGTGGGCTCCTGCCGGCTTGATTCTAGTAGTAGGGACCAGAAATGTATTATACTCGTATTCTCCACAAAATTTCAGTAACTTTACCCCATAACCCATGTCGATTTGAAAAAGTTTGCCCGACTTTATGTATTCAGCCGATGGTTCTTGAAATTCTGATTTATTCTAGCACAGTGGGCTCCTGCCGGCTTGATTCTAGTAGTAGGGACCAGAAATGTATTATACTCGTATTCTCCACAAAATTTCAGTAACTTTACCCCATAACCCATGTCGATTTGAAAAAGTTTGCCCGACTTTATGTATTCAGCCGATGGTTCTTGAAATTCTGATTTATTCTAGCACAGTGGGCTCCTGCCGGCTTGATTCTAGTAGTAGGGACCAGAAATGTATTATACTCGTATTCTCCACAAAATTTCAGTAACTTTACCCCATAACCCATGTCGATTTGAAAAAGTTTGCCCGACTTTATGTATTCAGCCGATGGTTCTTGAAATTCTGATTTATTCTAGCACAGTGGGCTCCTGCCGGCTTGATTCTAGTAGTAGGGACCAGAAATGTATTATACTCGTATTCTCCACAAAATTTCAGTAACTTTACCCCATAACCCATGTCGATTTGAAAAAGTTTGCCCGACTTTATGTATTCAGCCGATGGTTCTTGAAATTCTGATTTATTCTAGCACAGTGGGCTCCTGCCGGCTTGATTCTAGTAGTAGGGACCAGAAATGTATTATACTCGTATTCTCCACAAAATTTCAGTAACTTTACCCCATAACCCATGTCGATTTGAAAAAGTTTGCCCGACTTTATGTATTCAGCCGATGGTTCTTGAAATTCTGATTTATTCTAGCACAGTGGGCTCCTGCCGGCTTGATTCTAGTAGTAGGGACCAGAAATGTATTATACTCGTATTCTCCACAAAATTTCAGTAACTTTACCCCATAACCCATGTCGATTTGAAAAAGTTTGCCCGACTTTATGTATTCAGCCGATGGTTCTTGAAATTCTGATTTATTCTAGCACAGTGGGCTCCTGCCGGCTTGATTCTAGTAGTAGGGACCAGAAATGTATTATACTCGTATTCTCCACAAAATTTCAGTAACTTTACCCCATAACCCATGTCGATTTGAAAAAGTTTGCCCGACTTTATGTATTCAGCCGATGGTTCTTGAAATTCTGATTTATTCTAGCACAGTGGGCTCCTGCCGGCTTGATTCTAGTAGTAGGGACCAGAAATGTATTATACTCGTATTCTCCACAAAATTTCAGTAACTTTACCCCATAACCCATGTCGATTTGAAAAAGTTTGCCCGACTTTATGTATTCAGCCGATGGTTCTTGAAATTCTGATTTATTCTAGCACAGTGGGCTCCTGCCGGCTTGATTCTAGTAGTAGGGACCAGAAATGTATTATACTCGTATTCTCCACAAAATTTCAGTAACTTTACCCCATAACCCATGTCGATTTGAAAAAGTTTGCCCGACTTTATGTATTCAGCCGATGGTTCTTGAAATTCTGATTTATTCTAGCACAGTGGGCTCCTGCCGGCTTGATTCTAGTAGTAGGGACCAGAAATGTATTATACTCGTATTCTCCACAAAATTTCAGTAACTTTACCCCATAACCCATGTCGATTTGAAAAAGTTTGCCCGACTTTATGTATTCAGCCGATGGTTCTTGAAATTCTGATTTATTCTAGCACAGTGGGCTCCTGCCGGCTTGATTCTAGTAGTAGGGACCAGAAATGTATTATACTCGTATTCTCCACAAAATTTCAGTAACTTTACCCCATAACCCATGTCGATTTGAAAAAGTTTGCCCGACTTTATGTATTCAGCCGATGGTTCTTGAAATTCTGATTTATTCTAGCACAGTGGGCTCCTGCCGGCTTGATTCTAGTAGTAGGGACCAGAAATGTATTATACTCGTATTCTCCACAAAATTTCAGTAACTTTACCCCATAACCCATGTCGATTTGAAAAAGTTTGCCCGACTTTATGTATTCAGCCGATGGTTCTTGAAATTCTGATTTATTCTAGCACAGTGGGCTCCTGCCGGCTTGATTCTAGTAGTAGGGACCAGAAATGTATTATACTCGTATTCTCCACAAAATTTCAGTAACTTTACCCCATAACCCATGTCGATTTGAAAAAGTTTGCCCGACTTTATGTATTCAGCCGATGGTTCTTGAAATTCTGATTTATTCTAGCACAGTGGGCTCCTGCCGGCTTGATTCTAGTAGTAGGGACCAGAAATGTATTATACTCGTATTCTCCACAAAATTTCAGTAACTTTACCCCATAACCCATGTCGATTTGAAAAAGTTTGCCCGACTTTATGTATTCAGCCGATGGTTCTTGAAATTCTGATTTATTCTAGCACAGTGGGCTCCTGCCGGCTTGATTCTAGTAGTAGGGACCAGAAATGTATTATACTCGTATTCTCCACAAAATTTCAGTAACTTTACCCCATAACCCATGTCGATTTGAAAAAGTTTGCCCGACTTTATGTATTCAGCCGATGGTTCTTGAAATTCTGATTTATTCTAGCACAGTGGGCTCCTGCCGGCTTGATTCTAGTAGTAGGGACCAGAAATGTATTATACTCGTATTCTCCACAAAATTTCAGTAACTTTACCCCATAACCCATGTCGATTTGAAAAAGTTTGCCCGACTTTATGTATTCAGCCGATGGTTCTTGAAATTCTGATTTATTCTAGCACAGTGGGCTCCTGCCGGCTTGATTCTAGTAGTAGGGACCAGAAATGTATTATACTCGTATTCTCCACAAAATTTCAGTAACTTTACCCCATAACCCATGTCGATTTGAAAAAGTTTGCCCGACTTTATGTATTCAGCCGATGGTTCTTGAAATTCTGATTTATTCTAGCACAGTGGGCTCCTGCCGGCTTGATTCTAGTAGTAGGGACCAGAAATGTATTATACTCGTATTCTCCACAAAATTTCAGTAACTTTACCCCATAACCCATGTCGATTTGAAAAAGTTTGCCCGACTTTATGTATTCAGCCGATGGTTCTTGAAATTCTGATTTATTCTAGCACAGTGGGCTCCTGCCGGCTTGATTCTAGTAGTAGGGACCAGAAATGTATTATACTCGTATTCTCCACAAAATTTCAGTAACTTTACCCCATAACCCATGTCGATTTGAAAAAGTTTGCCCGACTTTATGTATTCAGCCGATGGTTCTTGAAATTCTGATTTATTCTAGCACAGTGGGCTCCTGCCGGCTTGATTCTAGTAGTAGGGACCAGAAATGTATTATACTCGTATTCTCCACAAAATTTCAGTAACTTTACCCCATAACCCATGTCGATTTGAAAAAGTTTGCCCGACTTTATGTATTCAGCCGATGGTTCTTGAAATTCTGATTTATTCTAGCACAGTGGGCTCCTGCCGGCTTGATTCTAGTAGTAGGGACCAGAAATGTATTATACTCGTATTCTCCACAAAATTTCAGTAACTTTACCCCATAACCCATGTCGATTTGAAAAAGTTTGCCCGACTTTATGTATTCAGCCGATGGTTCTTGAAATTCTGATTTATTCTAGCACAGTGGGCTCCTGCCGGCTTGATTCTAGTAGTAGGGACCAGAAATGTATTATACTCGTATTCTCCACAAAATTTCAGTAACTTTACCCCATAACCCATGTCGATTTGAAAAAGTTTGCCCGACTTTATGTATTCAGCCGATGGTTCTTGAAATTCTGATTTATTCTAGCACAGTGGGCTCCTGCCGGCTTGATTCTAGTAGTAGGGACCAGAAATGTATTATACTCGTATTCTCCACAAAATTTCAGTAACTTTACCCCATAACCCATGTCGATTTGAAAAAGTTTGCCCGACTTTATGTATTCAGCCGATGGTTCTTGAAATTCTGATTTATTCTAGCACAGTGGGCTCCTGCCGGCTTGATTCTAGTAGTAGGGACCAGAAATGTATTATACTCGTATTCTCCACAAAATTTCAGTAACTTTACCCCATAACCCATGTCGATTTGAAAAAGTTTGCCCGACTTTATGTATTCAGCCGATGGTTCTTGAAATTCTGATTTATTCTAGCACAGTGGGCTCCTGCCGGCTTGATTCTAGTAGTAGGGACCAGAAATGTATTATACTCGTATTCTCCACAAAATTTCAGTAACTTTACCCCATAACCCATGTCGATTTGAAAAAGTTTGCCCGACTTTATGTATTCAGCCGATGGTTCTTGAAATTCTGATTTATTCTAGCACAGTGGGCTCCTGCCGGCTTGATTCTAGTAGTAGGGACCAGAAATGTATTATACTCGTATTCTCCACAAAATTTCAGTAACTTTACCCCATAACCCATGTCGATTTGAAAAAGTTTGCCCGACTTTATGTATTCAGCCGATGGTTCTTGAAATTCTGATTTATTCTAGCACAGTGGGCTCCTGCCGGCTTGATTCTAGTAGTAGGGACCAGAAATGTATTATACTCGTATTCTCCACAAAATTTCAGTAACTTTACCCCATAACCCATGTCGATTTGAAAAAGTTTGCCCGACTTTATGTATTCAGCCGATGGTTCTTGAAATTCTGATTTATTCTAGCACAGTGGGCTCCTGCCGGCTTGATTCTAGTAGTAGGGACCAGAAATGTATTATACTCGTATTCTCCACAAAATTTCAGTAACTTTACCCCATAACCCATGTCGATTTGAAAAAGTTTGCCCGACTTTATGTATTCAGCCGATGGTTCTTGAAATTCTGATTTATTCTAGCACAGTGGGCTCCTGCCGGCTTGATTCTAGTAGTAGGGACCAGAAATGTATTATACTCGTATTCTCCACAAAATTTCAGTAACTTTACCCCATAACCCATGTCGATTTGAAAAAGTTTGCCCGACTTTATGTATTCAGCCGATGGTTCTTGAAATTCTGATTTATTCTAGCACAGTGGGCTCCTGCCGGCTTGATTCTAGTAGTAGGGACCAGAAATGTATTATACTCGTATTCTCCACAAAATTTCAGTAACTTTACCCCATAACCCATGTCGATTTGAAAAAGTTTGCCCGACTTTATGTATTCAGCCGATGGTTCTTGAAATTCTGATTTATTCTAGCACAGTGGGCTCCTGCCGGCTTGATTCTAGTAGTAGGGACCAGAAATGTATTATACTCGTATTCTCCACAAAATTTCAGTAACTTTACCCCATAACCCATGTCGATTTGAAAAAGTTTGCCCGACTTTATGTATTCAGCCGATGGTTCTTGAAATTCTGATTTATTCTAGCACAGTGGGCTCCTGCCGGCTTGATTCTAGTAGTAGGGACCAGAAATGTATTATACTCGTATTCTCCACAAAATTTCAGTAACTTTACCCCATAACCCATGTCGATTTGAAAAAGTTTGCCCGACTTTATGTATTCAGCCGATGGTTCTTGAAATTCTGATTTATTCTAGCACAGTGGGCTCCTGCCGGCTTGATTCTAGTAGTAGGGACCAGAAATGTATTATACTCGTATTCTCCACAAAATTTCAGTAACTTTACCCCATAACCCATGTCGATTTGAAAAAGTTTGCCCGACTTTATGTATTCAGCCGATGGTTCTTGAAATTCTGATTTATTCTAGCACAGTGGGCTCCTGCCGGCTTGATTCTAGTAGTAGGGACCAGAAATGTATTATACTCGTATTCTCCACAAAATTTCAGTAACTTTACCCCATAACCCATGTCGATTTGAAAAAGTTTGCCCGACTTTATGTATTCAGCCGATGGTTCTTGAAATTCTGATTTATTCTAGCACAGTGGGCTCCTGCCGGCTTGATTCTAGTAGTAGGGACCAGAAATGTATTATACTCGTATTCTCCACAAAATTTCAGTAACTTTACCCCATAACCCATGTCGATTTGAAAAAGTTTGCCCGACTTTATGTATTCAGCCGATGGTTCTTGAAATTCTGATTTATTCTAGCACAGTGGGCTCCTGCCGGCTTGATTCTAGTAGTAGGGACCAGAAATGTATTATACTCGTATTCTCCACAAAATTTCAGTAACTTTACCCCATAACCCATGTCGATTTGAAAAAGTTTGCCCGACTTTATGTATTCAGCCGATGGTTCTTGAAATTCTGATTTATTCTAGCACAGTGGGCTCCTGCCGGCTTGATTCTAGTAGTAGGGACCAGAAATGTATTATACTCGTATTCTCCACAAAATTTCAGTAACTTTACCCCATAACCCATGTCGATTTGAAAAAGTTTGCCCGACTTTATGTATTCAGCCGATGGTTCTTGAAATTCTGATTTATTCTAGCACAGTGGGCTCCTGCCGGCTTGATTCTAGTAGTAGGGACCAGAAATGTATTATACTCGTATTCTCCACAAAATTTCAGTAACTTTACCCCATAACCCATGTCGATTTGAAAAAGTTTGCCCGACTTTATGTATTCAGCCGATGGTTCTTGAAATTCTGATTTATTCTAGCACAGTGGGCTCCTGCCGGCTTGATTCTAGTAGTAGGGACCAGAAATGTATTATACTCGTATTCTCCACAAAATTTCAGTAACTTTACCCCATAACCCATGTCGATTTGAAAAAGTTTGCCCGACTTTATGTATTCAGCCGATGGTTCTTGAAATTCTGATTTATTCTAGCACAGTGGGCTCCTGCCGGCTTGATTCTAGTAGTAGGGACCAGAAATGTATTATACTCGTATTCTCCACAAAATTTCAGTAACTTTACCCCATAACCCATGTCGATTTGAAAAAGTTTGCCCGACTTTATGTATTCAGCCGATGGTTCTTGAAATTCTGATTTATTCTAGCACAGTGGGCTCCTGCCGGCTTGATTCTAGTAGTAGGGACCAGAAATGTATTATACTCGTATTCTCCACAAAATTTCAGTAACTTTACCCCATAACCCATGTCGATTTGAAAAAGTTTGCCCGACTTTATGTATTCAGCCGATGGTTCTTGAAATTCTGATTTATTCTAGCACAGTGGGCTCCTGCCGGCTTGATTCTAGTAGTAGGGACCAGAAATGTATTATACTCGTATTCTCCACAAAATTTCAGTAACTTTACCCCATAACCCATGTCGATTTGAAAAAGTTTGCCCGACTTTATGTATTCAGCCGATGGTTCTTGAAATTCTGATTTATTCTAGCACAGTGGGCTCCTGCCGGCTTGATTCTAGTAGTAGGGACCAGAAATGTATTATACTCGTATTCTCCACAAAATTTCAGTAACTTTACCCCATAACCCATGTCGATTTGAAAAAGTTTGCCCGACTTTATGTATTCAGCCGATGGTTCTTGAAATTCTGATTTATTCTAGCACAGTGGGCTCCTGCCGGCTTGATTCTAGTAGTAGGGACCAGAAATGTATTATACTCGTATTCTCCACAAAATTTCAGTAACTTTACCCCATAACCCATGTCGATTTGAAAAAGTTTGCCCGACTTTATGTATTCAGCCGATGGTTCTTGAAATTCTGATTTATTCTAGCACAGTGGGCTCCTGCCGGCTTGATTCTAGTAGTAGGGACCAGAAATGTATTATACTCGTATTCTCCACAAAATTTCAGTAACTTTACCCCATAACCCATGTCGATTTGAAAAAGTTTGCCCGACTTTATGTATTCAGCCGATGGTTCTTGAAATTCTGATTTATTCTAGCACAGTGGGCTCCTGCCGGCTTGATTCTAGTAGTAGGGACCAGAAATGTATTATACTCGTATTCTCCACAAAATTTCAGTAACTTTACCCCATAACCCATGTCGATTTGAAAAAGTTTGCCCGACTTTATGTATTCAGCCGATGGTTCTTGAAATTCTGATTTATTCTAGCACAGTGGGCTCCTGCCGGCTTGATTCTAGTAGTAGGGACCAGAAATGTATTATACTCGTATTCTCCACAAAATTTCAGTAACTTTACCCCATAACCCATGTCGATTTGAAAAAGTTTGCCCGACTTTATGTATTCAGCCGATGGTTCTTGAAATTCTGATTTATTCTAGCACAGTGGGCTCCTGCCGGCTTGATTCTAGTAGTAGGGACCAGAAATGTATTATACTCGTATTCTCCACAAAATTTCAGTAACTTTACCCCATAACCCATGTCGATTTGAAAAAGTTTGCCCGACTTTATGTATTCAGCCGATGGTTCTTGAAATTCTGATTTATTCTAGCACAGTGGGCTCCTGCCGGCTTGATTCTAGTAGTAGGGACCAGAAATGTATTATACTCGTATTCTCCACAAAATTTCAGTAACTTTACCCCATAACCCATGTCGATTTGAAAAAGTTTGCCCGACTTTATGTATTCAGCCGATGGTTCTTGAAATTCTGATTTATTCTAGCACAGTGGGCTCCTGCCGGCTTGATTCTAGTAGTAGGGACCAGAAATGTATTATACTCGTATTCTCCACAAAATTTCAGTAACTTTACCCCATAACCCATGTCGATTTGAAAAAGTTTGCCCGACTTTATGTATTCAGCCGATGGTTCTTGAAATTCTGATTTATTCTAGCACAGTGGGCTCCTGCCGGCTTGATTCTAGTAGTAGGGACCAGAAATGTATTATACTCGTATTCTCCACAAAATTTCAGTAACTTTACCCCATAACCCATGTCGATTTGAAAAAGTTTGCCCGACTTTATGTATTCAGCCGATGGTTCTTGAAATTCTGATTTATTCTAGCACAGTGGGCTCCTGCCGGCTTGATTCTAGTAGTAGGGACCAGAAATGTATTATACTCGTATTCTCCACAAAATTTCAGTAACTTTACCCCATAACCCATGTCGATTTGAAAAAGTTTGCCCGACTTTATGTATTCAGCCGATGGTTCTTGAAATTCTGATTTATTCTAGCACAGTGGGCTCCTGCCGGCTTGATTCTAGTAGTAGGGACCAGAAATGTATTATACTCGTATTCTCCACAAAATTTCAGTAACTTTACCCCATAACCCATGTCGATTTGAAAAAGTTTGCCCGACTTTATGTATTCAGCCGATGGTTCTTGAAATTCTGATTTATTCTAGCACAGTGGGCTCCTGCCGGCTTGATTCTAGTAGTAGGGACCAGAAATGTATTATACTCGTATTCTCCACAAAATTTCAGTAACTTTACCCCATAACCCATGTCGATTTGAAAAAGTTTGCCCGACTTTATGTATTCAGCCGATGGTTCTTGAAATTCTGATTTATTCTAGCACAGTGGGCTCCTGCCGGCTTGATTCTAGTAGTAGGGACCAGAAATGTATTATACTCGTATTCTCCACAAAATTTCAGTAACTTTACCCCATAACCCATGTCGATTTGAAAAAGTTTGCCCGACTTTATGTATTCAGCCGATGGTTCTTGAAATTCTGATTTATTCTAGCACAGTGGGCTCCTGCCGGCTTGATTCTAGTAGTAGGGACCAGAAATGTATTATACTCGTATTCTCCACAAAATTTCAGTAACTTTACCCCATAACCCATGTCGATTTGAAAAAGTTTGCCCGACTTTATGTATTCAGCCGATGGTTCTTGAAATTCTGATTTATTCTAGCACAGTGGGCTCCTGCCGGCTTGATTCTAGTAGTAGGGACCAGAAATGTATTATACTCGTATTCTCCACAAAATTTCAGTAACTTTACCCCATAACCCATGTCGATTTGAAAAAGTTTGCCCGACTTTATGTATTCAGCCGATGGTTCTTGAAATTCTGATTTATTCTAGCACAGTGGGCTCCTGCCGGCTTGATTCTAGTAGTAGGGACCAGAAATGTATTATACTCGTATTCTCCACAAAATTTCAGTAACTTTACCCCATAACCCATGTCGATTTGAAAAAGTTTGCCCGACTTTATGTATTCAGCCGATGGTTCTTGAAATTCTGATTTATTCTAGCACAGTGGGCTCCTGCCGGCTTGATTCTAGTAGTAGGGACCAGAAATGTATTATACTCGTATTCTCCACAAAATTTCAGTAACTTTACCCCATAACCCATGTCGATTTGAAAAAGTTTGCCCGACTTTATGTATTCAGCCGATGGTTCTTGAAATTCTGATTTATTCTAGCACAGTGGGCTCCTGCCGGCTTGATTCTAGTAGTAGGGACCAGAAATGTATTATACTCGTATTCTCCACAAAATTTCAGTAACTTTACCCCATAACCCATGTCGATTTGAAAAAGTTTGCCCGACTTTATGTATTCAGCCGATGGTTCTTGAAATTCTGATTTATTCTAGCACAGTGGGCTCCTGCCGGCTTGATTCTAGTAGTAGGGACCAGAAATGTATTATACTCGTATTCTCCACAAAATTTCAGTAACTTTACCCCATAACCCATGTCGATTTGAAAAAGTTTGCCCGACTTTATGTATTCAGCCGATGGTTCTTGAAATTCTGATTTATTCTAGCACAGTGGGCTCCTGCCGGCTTGATTCTAGTAGTAGGGACCAGAAATGTATTATACTCGTATTCTCCACAAAATTTCAGTAACTTTACCCCATAACCCATGTCGATTTGAAAAAGTTTGCCCGACTTTATGTATTCAGCCGATGGTTCTTGAAATTCTGATTTATTCTAGCACAGTGGGCTCCTGCCGGCTTGATTCTAGTAGTAGGGACCAGAAATGTATTATACTCGTATTCTCCACAAAATTTCAGTAACTTTACCCCATAACCCATGTCGATTTGAAAAAGTTTGCCCGACTTTATGTATTCAGCCGATGGTTCTTGAAATTCTGATTTATTCTAGCACAGTGGGCTCCTGCCGGCTTGATTCTAGTAGTAGGGACCAGAAATGTATTATACTCGTATTCTCCACAAAATTTCAGTAACTTTACCCCATAACCCATGTCGATTTGAAAAAGTTTGCCCGACTTTATGTATTCAGCCGATGGTTCTTGAAATTCTGATTTATTCTAGCACAGTGGGCTCCTGCCGGCTTGATTCTAGTAGTAGGGACCAGAAATGTATTATACTCGTATTCTCCACAAAATTTCAGTAACTTTACCCCATAACCCATGTCGATTTGAAAAAGTTTGCCCGACTTTATGTATTCAGCCGATGGTTCTTGAAATTCTGATTTATTCTAGCACAGTGGGCTCCTGCCGGCTTGATTCTAGTAGTAGGGACCAGAAATGTATTATACTCGTATTCTCCACAAAATTTCAGTAACTTTACCCCATAACCCATGTCGATTTGAAAAAGTTTGCCCGACTTTATGTATTCAGCCGATGGTTCTTGAAATTCTGATTTATTCTAGCACAGTGGGCTCCTGCCGGCTTGATTCTAGTAGTAGGGACCAGAAATGTATTATACTCGTATTCTCCACAAAATTTCAGTAACTTTACCCCATAACCCATGTCGATTTGAAAAAGTTTGCCCGACTTTATGTATTCAGCCGATGGTTCTTGAAATTCTGATTTATTCTAGCACAGTGGGCTCCTGCCGGCTTGATTCTAGTAGTAGGGACCAGAAATGTATTATACTCGTATTCTCCACAAAATTTCAGTAACTTTACCCCATAACCCATGTCGATTTGAAAAAGTTTGCCCGACTTTATGTATTCAGCCGATGGTTCTTGAAATTCTGATTTATTCTAGCACAGTGGGCTCCTGCCGGCTTGATTCTAGTAGTAGGGACCAGAAATGTATTATACTCGTATTCTCCACAAAATTTCAGTAACTTTACCCCATAACCCATGTCGATTTGAAAAAGTTTGCCCGACTTTATGTATTCAGCCGATGGTTCTTGAAATTCTGATTTATTCTAGCACAGTGGGCTCCTGCCGGCTTGATTCTAGTAGTAGGGACCAGAAATGTATTATACTCGTATTCTCCACAAAATTTCAGTAACTTTACCCCATAACCCATGTCGATTTGAAAAAGTTTGCCCGACTTTATGTATTCAGCCGATGGTTCTTGAAATTCTGATTTATTCTAGCACAGTGGGCTCCTGCCGGCTTGATTCTAGTAGTAGGGACCAGAAATGTATTATACTCGTATTCTCCACAAAATTTCAGTAACTTTACCCCATAACCCATGTCGATTTGAAAAAGTTTGCCCGACTTTATGTATTCAGCCGATGGTTCTTGAAATTCTGATTTATTCTAGCACAGTGGGCTCCTGCCGGCTTGATTCTAGTAGTAGGGACCAGAAATGTATTATACTCGTATTCTCCACAAAATTTCAGTAACTTTACCCCATAACCCATGTCGATTTGAAAAAGTTTGCCCGACTTTATGTATTCAGCCGATGGTTCTTGAAATTCTGATTTATTCTAGCACAGTGGGCTCCTGCCGGCTTGATTCTAGTAGTAGGGACCAGAAATGTATTATACTCGTATTCTCCACAAAATTTCAGTAACTTTACCCCATAACCCATGTCGATTTGAAAAAGTTTGCCCGACTTTATGTATTCAGCCGATGGTTCTTGAAATTCTGATTTATTCTAGCACAGTGGGCTCCTGCCGGCTTGATTCTAGTAGTAGGGACCAGAAATGTATTATACTCGTATTCTCCACAAAATTTCAGTAACTTTACCCCATAACCCATGTCGATTTGAAAAAGTTTGCCCGACTTTATGTATTCAGCCGATGGTTCTTGAAATTCTGATTTATTCTAGCACAGTGGGCTCCTGCCGGCTTGATTCTAGTAGTAGGGACCAGAAATGTATTATACTCGTATTCTCCACAAAATTTCAGTAACTTTACCCCATAACCCATGTCGATTTGAAAAAGTTTGCCCGACTTTATGTATTCAGCCGATGGTTCTTGAAATTCTGATTTATTCTAGCACAGTGGGCTCCTGCCGGCTTGATTCTAGTAGTAGGGACCAGAAATGTATTATACTCGTATTCTCCACAAAATTTCAGTAACTTTACCCCATAACCCATGTCGATTTGAAAAAGTTTGCCCGACTTTATGTATTCAGCCGATGGTTCTTGAAATTCTGATTTATTCTAGCACAGTGGGCTCCTGCCGGCTTGATTCTAGTAGTAGGGACCAGAAATGTATTATACTCGTATTCTCCACAAAATTTCAGTAACTTTACCCCATAACCCATGTCGATTTGAAAAAGTTTGCCCGACTTTATGTATTCAGCCGATGGTTCTTGAAATTCTGATTTATTCTAGCACAGTGGGCTCCTGCCGGCTTGATTCTAGTAGTAGGGACCAGAAATGTATTATACTCGTATTCTCCACAAAATTTCAGTAACTTTACCCCATAACCCATGTCGATTTGAAAAAGTTTGCCCGACTTTATGTATTCAGCCGATGGTTCTTGAAATTCTGATTTATTCTAGCACAGTGGGCTCCTGCCGGCTTGATTCTAGTAGTAGGGACCAGAAATGTATTATACTCGTATTCTCCACAAAATTTCAGTAACTTTACCCCATAACCCATGTCGATTTGAAAAAGTTTGCCCGACTTTATGTATTCAGCCGATGGTTCTTGAAATTCTGATTTATTCTAGCACAGTGGGCTCCTGCCGGCTTGATTCTAGTAGTAGGGACCAGAAATGTATTATACTCGTATTCTCCACAAAATTTCAGTAACTTTACCCCATAACCCATGTCGATTTGAAAAAGTTTGCCCGACTTTATGTATTCAGCCGATGGTTCTTGAAATTCTGATTTATTCTAGCACAGTGGGCTCCTGCCGGCTTGATTCTAGTAGTAGGGACCAGAAATGTATTATACTCGTATTCTCCACAAAATTTCAGTAACTTTACCCCATAACCCATGTCGATTTGAAAAAGTTTGCCCGACTTTATGTATTCAGCCGATGGTTCTTGAAATTCTGATTTATTCTAGCACAGTGGGCTCCTGCCGGCTTGATTCTAGTAGTAGGGACCAGAAATGTATTATACTCGTATTCTCCACAAAATTTCAGTAACTTTACCCCATAACCCATGTCGATTTGAAAAAGTTTGCCCGACTTTATGTATTCAGCCGATGGTTCTTGAAATTCTGATTTATTCTAGCACAGTGGGCTCCTGCCGGCTTGATTCTAGTAGTAGGGACCAGAAATGTATTATACTCGTATTCTCCACAAAATTTCAGTAACTTTACCCCATAACCCATGTCGATTTGAAAAAGTTTGCCCGACTTTATGTATTCAGCCGATGGTTCTTGAAATTCTGATTTATTCTAGCACAGTGGGCTCCTGCCGGCTTGATTCTAGTAGTAGGGACCAGAAATGTATTATACTCGTATTCTCCACAAAATTTCAGTAACTTTACCCCATAACCCATGTCGATTTGAAAAAGTTTGCCCGACTTTATGTATTCAGCCGATGGTTCTTGAAATTCTGATTTATTCTAGCACAGTGGGCTCCTGCCGGCTTGATTCTAGTAGTAGGGACCAGAAATGTATTATACTCGTATTCTCCACAAAATTTCAGTAACTTTACCCCATAACCCATGTCGATTTGAAAAAGTTTGCCCGACTTTATGTATTCAGCCGATGGTTCTTGAAATTCTGATTTATTCTAGCACAGTGGGCTCCTGCCGGCTTGATTCTAGTAGTAGGGACCAGAAATGTATTATACTCGTATTCTCCACAAAATTTCAGTAACTTTACCCCATAACCCATGTCGATTTGAAAAAGTTTGCCCGACTTTATGTATTCAGCCGATGGTTCTTGAAATTCTGATTTATTCTAGCACAGTGGGCTCCTGCCGGCTTGATTCTAGTAGTAGGGACCAGAAATGTATTATACTCGTATTCTCCACAAAATTTCAGTAACTTTACCCCATAACCCATGTCGATTTGAAAAAGTTTGCCCGACTTTATGTATTCAGCCGATGGTTCTTGAAATTCTGATTTATTCTAGCACAGTGGGCTCCTGCCGGCTTGATTCTAGTAGTAGGGACCAGAAATGTATTATACTCGTATTCTCCACAAAATTTCAGTAACTTTACCCCATAACCCATGTCGATTTGAAAAAGTTTGCCCGACTTTATGTATTCAGCCGATGGTTCTTGAAATTCTGATTTATTCTAGCACAGTGGGCTCCTGCCGGCTTGATTCTAGTAGTAGGGACCAGAAATGTATTATACTCGTATTCTCCACAAAATTTCAGTAACTTTACCCCATAACCCATGTCGATTTGAAAAAGTTTGCCCGACTTTATGTATTCAGCCGATGGTTCTTGAAATTCTGATTTATTCTAGCACAGTGGGCTCCTGCCGGCTTGATTCTAGTAGTAGGGACCAGAAATGTATTATACTCGTATTCTCCACAAAATTTCAGTAACTTTACCCCATAACCCATGTCGATTTGAAAAAGTTTGCCCGACTTTATGTATTCAGCCGATGGTTCTTGAAATTCTGATTTATTCTAGCACAGTGGGCTCCTGCCGGCTTGATTCTAGTAGTAGGGACCAGAAATGTATTATACTCGTATTCTCCACAAAATTTCAGTAACTTTACCCCATAACCCATGTCGATTTGAAAAAGTTTGCCCGACTTTATGTATTCAGCCGATGGTTCTTGAAATTCTGATTTATTCTAGCACAGTGGGCTCCTGCCGGCTTGATTCTAGTAGTAGGGACCAGAAATGTATTATACTCGTATTCTCCACAAAATTTCAGTAACTTTACCCCATAACCCATGTCGATTTGAAAAAGTTTGCCCGACTTTATGTATTCAGCCGATGGTTCTTGAAATTCTGATTTATTCTAGCACAGTGGGCTCCTGCCGGCTTGATTCTAGTAGTAGGGACCAGAAATGTATTATACTCGTATTCTCCACAAAATTTCAGTAACTTTACCCCATAACCCATGTCGATTTGAAAAAGTTTGCCCGACTTTATGTATTCAGCCGATGGTTCTTGAAATTCTGATTTATTCTAGCACAGTGGGCTCCTGCCGGCTTGATTCTAGTAGTAGGGACCAGAAATGTATTATACTCGTATTCTCCACAAAATTTCAGTAACTTTACCCCATAACCCATGTCGATTTGAAAAAGTTTGCCCGACTTTATGTATTCAGCCGATGGTTCTTGAAATTCTGATTTATTCTAGCACAGTGGGCTCCTGCCGGCTTGATTCTAGTAGTAGGGACCAGAAATGTATTATACTCGTATTCTCCACAAAATTTCAGTAACTTTACCCCATAACCCATGTCGATTTGAAAAAGTTTGCCCGACTTTATGTATTCAGCCGATGGTTCTTGAAATTCTGATTTATTCTAGCACAGTGGGCTCCTGCCGGCTTGATTCTAGTAGTAGGGACCAGAAATGTATTATACTCGTATTCTCCACAAAATTTCAGTAACTTTACCCCATAACCCATGTCGATTTGAAAAAGTTTGCCCGACTTTATGTATTCAGCCGATGGTTCTTGAAATTCTGATTTATTCTAGCACAGTGGGCTCCTGCCGGCTTGATTCTAGTAGTAGGGACCAGAAATGTATTATACTCGTATTCTCCACAAAATTTCAGTAACTTTACCCCATAACCCATGTCGATTTGAAAAAGTTTGCCCGACTTTATGTATTCAGCCGATGGTTCTTGAAATTCTGATTTATTCTAGCACAGTGGGCTCCTGCCGGCTTGATTCTAGTAGTAGGGACCAGAAATGTATTATACTCGTATTCTCCACAAAATTTCAGTAACTTTACCCCATAACCCATGTCGATTTGAAAAAGTTTGCCCGACTTTATGTATTCAGCCGATGGTTCTTGAAATTCTGATTTATTCTAGCACAGTGGGCTCCTGCCGGCTTGATTCTAGTAGTAGGGACCAGAAATGTATTATACTCGTATTCTCCACAAAATTTCAGTAACTTTACCCCATAACCCATGTCGATTTGAAAAAGTTTGCCCGACTTTATGTATTCAGCCGATGGTTCTTGAAATTCTGATTTATTCTAGCACAGTGGGCTCCTGCCGGCTTGATTCTAGTAGTAGGGACCAGAAATGTATTATACTCGTATTCTCCACAAAATTTCAGTAACTTTACCCCATAACCCATGTCGATTTGAAAAAGTTTGCCCGACTTTATGTATTCAGCCGATGGTTCTTGAAATTCTGATTTATTCTAGCACAGTGGGCTCCTGCCGGCTTGATTCTAGTAGTAGGGACCAGAAATGTATTATACTCGTATTCTCCACAAAATTTCAGTAACTTTACCCCATAACCCATGTCGATTTGAAAAAGTTTGCCCGACTTTATGTATTCAGCCGATGGTTCTTGAAATTCTGATTTATTCTAGCACAGTGGGCTCCTGCCGGCTTGATTCTAGTAGTAGGGACCAGAAATGTATTATACTCGTATTCTCCACAAAATTTCAGTAACTTTACCCCATAACCCATGTCGATTTGAAAAAGTTTGCCCGACTTTATGTATTCAGCCGATGGTTCTTGAAATTCTGATTTATTCTAGCACAGTGGGCTCCTGCCGGCTTGATTCTAGTAGTAGGGACCAGAAATGTATTATACTCGTATTCTCCACAAAATTTCAGTAACTTTACCCCATAACCCATGTCGATTTGAAAAAGTTTGCCCGACTTTATGTATTCAGCCGATGGTTCTTGAAATTCTGATTTATTCTAGCACAGTGGGCTCCTGCCGGCTTGATTCTAGTAGTAGGGACCAGAAATGTATTATACTCGTATTCTCCACAAAATTTCAGTAACTTTACCCCATAACCCATGTCGATTTGAAAAAGTTTGCCCGACTTTATGTATTCAGCCGATGGTTCTTGAAATTCTGATTTATTCTAGCACAGTGGGCTCCTGCCGGCTTGATTCTAGTAGTAGGGACCAGAAATGTATTATACTCGTATTCTCCACAAAATTTCAGTAACTTTACCCCATAACCCATGTCGATTTGAAAAAGTTTGCCCGACTTTATGTATTCAGCCGATGGTTCTTGAAATTCTGATTTATTCTAGCACAGTGGGCTCCTGCCGGCTTGATTCTAGTAGTAGGGACCAGAAATGTATTATACTCGTATTCTCCACAAAATTTCAGTAACTTTACCCCATAACCCATGTCGATTTGAAAAAGTTTGCCCGACTTTATGTATTCAGCCGATGGTTCTTGAAATTCTGATTTATTCTAGCACAGTGGGCTCCTGCCGGCTTGATTCTAGTAGTAGGGACCAGAAATGTATTATACTCGTATTCTCCACAAAATTTCAGTAACTTTACCCCATAACCCATGTCGATTTGAAAAAGTTTGCCCGACTTTATGTATTCAGCCGATGGTTCTTGAAATTCTGATTTATTCTAGCACAGTGGGCTCCTGCCGGCTTGATTCTAGTAGTAGGGACCAGAAATGTATTATACTCGTATTCTCCACAAAATTTCAGTAACTTTACCCCATAACCCATGTCGATTTGAAAAAGTTTGCCCGACTTTATGTATTCAGCCGATGGTTCTTGAAATTCTGATTTATTCTAGCACAGTGGGCTCCTGCCGGCTTGATTCTAGTAGTAGGGACCAGAAATGTATTATACTCGTATTCTCCACAAAATTTCAGTAACTTTACCCATAACCCATGTCGATTTGAAAAAGTTTGCCCGACTTTATGTATTCAGCCGATGGTTCTTGAAATTCTGATTTATTCTAGCACAGTGGGCTCCTGCCGGCTTGATTCTAGTAGTAGGGACCAGAAATGTATTATACTCGTATTCTCCACAAAATTTCAGTAACTTTACCCCATAACCCATGTCGATTTGAAAAAGTTTGCCCGACTTTATGTATTCAGCCGATGGTTCTTGAAATTCTGATTTATTCTAGCACAGTGGGCTCCTGCCGGCTTGATTCTAGTAGTAGGGACCAGAAATGTATTATACTCGTATTCTCCACAAAATTTCAGTAACTTTACCCCATAACCCATGTCGATTTGAAAAAGTTTGCCCGACTTTATGTATTCAGCCGATGGTTCTTGAAATTCTGATTTATTCTAGCACAGTGGGCTCCTGCCGGCTTGATTCTAGTAGTAGGGACCAGAAATGTATTATACTCGTATTCTCCACAAAATTTCAGTAACTTTACCCCATAACCCATGTCGATTTGAAAAAGTTTGCCCGACTTTATGTATTCAGCCGATGGTTCTTGAAATTCTGATTTATTCTAGCACAGTGGGCTCCTGCCGGCTTGATTCTAGTAGTAGGGACCAGAAATGTATTATACTCGTATTCTCCACAAAATTTCAGTAACTTTACCCCATAACCCATGTCGATTTGAAAAAGTTTGCCCGACTTTATGTATTCAGCCGATGGTTCTTGAAATTCTGATTTATTCTAGCACAGTGGGCTCCTGCCGGCTTGATTCTAGTAGTAGGGACCAGAAATGTATTATACTCGTATTCTCCACAAAATTTCAGTAACTTTACCCCATAACCCATGTCGATTTGAAAAAGTTTGCCCGACTTTATGTATTCAGCCGATGGTTCTTGAAATTCTGATTTATTCTAGCACAGTGGGCTCCTGCCGGCTTGATTCTAGTAGTAGGGACCAGAAATGTATTATACTCGTATTCTCCACAAAATTTCAGTAACTTTACCCCATAACCCATGTCGATTTGAAAAAGTTTGCCCGACTTTATGTATTCAGCCGATGGTTCTTGAAATTCTGATTTATTCTAGCACAGTGGGCTCCTGCCGGCTTGATTCTAGTAGTAGGGACCAGAAATGTATTATACTCGTATTCTCCACAAAATTTCAGTAACTTTACCCCATAACCCATGTCGATTTGAAAAAGTTTGCCCGACTTTATGTATTCAGCCGATGGTTCTTGAAATTCTGATTTATTCTAGCACAGTGGGCTCCTGCCGGCTTGATTCTAGTAGTAGGGACCAGAAATGTATTATACTCGTATTCTCCACAAAATTTCAGTAACTTTACCCCATAACCCATGTCGATTTGAAAAAGTTTGCCCGACTTTATGTATTCAGCCGATGGTTCTTGAAATTCTGATTTATTCTAGCACAGTGGGCTCCTGCCGGCTTGATTCTAGTAGTAGGGACCAGAAATGTATTATACTCGTATTCTCCACAAAATTTCAGTAACTTTACCCCATAACCCATGTCGATTTGAAAAAGTTTGCCCGACTTTATGTATTCAGCCGATGGTTCTTGAAATTCTGATTTATTCTAGCACAGTGGGCTCCTGCCGGCTTGATTCTAGTAGTAGGGACCAGAAATGTATTATACTCGTATTCTCCACAAAATTTCAGTAACTTTACCCCATAACCCATGTCGATTTGAAAAAGTTTGCCCGACTTTATGTATTCAGCCGATGGTTCTTGAAATTCTGATTTATTCTAGCACAGTGGGCTCCTGCCGGCTTGATTCTAGTAGTAGGGACCAGAAATGTATTATACTCGTATTCTCCACAAAATTTCAGTAACTTTACCCCATAACCCATGTCGATTTGAAAAAGTTTGCCCGACTTTATGTATTCAGCCGATGGTTCTTGAAATTCTGATTTATTCTAGCACAGTGGGCTCCTGCCGGCTTGATTCTAGTAGTAGGGACCAGAAATGTATTATACTCGTATTCTCCACAAAATTTCAGTAACTTTACCCCATAACCCATGTCGATTTGAAAAAGTTTGCCCGACTTTATGTATTCAGCCGATGGTTCTTGAAATTCTGATTTATTCTAGCACAGTGGGCTCCTGCCGGCTTGATTCTAGTAGTAGGGACCAGAAATGTATTATACTCGTATTCTCCACAAAATTTCAGTAACTTTACCCCATAACCCATGTCGATTTGAAAAAGTTTGCCCGACTTTATGTATTCAGCCGATGGTTCTTGAAATTCTGATTTATTCTAGCACAGTGGGCTCCTGCCGGCTTGATTCTAGTAGTAGGGACCAGAAATGTATTATACTCGTATTCTCCACAAAATTTCAGTAACTTTACCCCATAACCCATGTCGATTTGAAAAAGTTTGCCCGACTTTATGTATTCAGCCGATGGTTCTTGAAATTCTGATTTATTCTAGCACAGTGGGCTCCTGCCGGCTTGATTCTAGTAGTAGGGACCAGAAATGTATTATACTCGTATTCTCCACAAAATTTCAGTAACTTTACCCCATAACCCATGTCGATTTGAAAAAGTTTGCCCGACTTTATGTATTCAGCCGATGGTTCTTGAAATTCTGATTTATTCTAGCACAGTGGGCTCCTGCCGGCTTGATTCTAGTAGTAGGGACCAGAAATGTATTATACTCGTATTCTCCACAAAATTTCAGTAACTTTACCCCATAACCCATGTCGATTTGAAAAAGTTTGCCCGACTTTATGTATTCAGCCGATGGTTCTTGAAATTCTGATTTATTCTAGCACAGTGGGCTCCTGCCGGCTTGATTCTAGTAGTAGGGACCAGAAATGTATTATACTCGTATTCTCCACAAAATTTCAGTAACTTTACCCCATAACCCATGTCGATTTGAAAAAGTTTGCCCGACTTTATGTATTCAGCCGATGGTTCTTGAAATTCTGATTTATTCTAGCACAGTGGGCTCCTGCCGGCTTGATTCTAGTAGTAGGGACCAGAAATGTATTATACTCGTATTCTCCACAAAATTTCAGTAACTTTACCCCATAACCCATGTCGATTTGAAAAAGTTTGCCCGACTTTATGTATTCAGCCGATGGTTCTTGAAATTCTGATTTATTCTAGCACAGTGGGCTCCTGCCGGCTTGATTCTAGTAGTAGGGACCAGAAATGTATTATACTCGTATTCTCCACAAAATTTCAGTAACTTTACCCCATAACCCATGTCGATTTGAAAAAGTTTGCCCGACTTTATGTATTCAGCCGATGGTTCTTGAAATTCTGATTTATTCTAGCACAGTGGGCTCCTGCCGGCTTGATTCTAGTAGTAGGGACCAGAAATGTATTATACTCGTATTCTCCACAAAATTTCAGTAACTTTACCCCATAACCCATGTCGATTTGAAAAAGTTTGCCCGACTTTATGTATTCAGCCGATGGTTCTTGAAATTCTGATTTATTCTAGCACAGTGGGCTCCTGCCGGCTTGATTCTAGTAGTAGGGACCAGAAATGTATTATACTCGTATTCTCCACAAAATTTCAGTAACTTTACCCCATAACCCATGTCGATTTGAAAAAGTTTGCCCGACTTTATGTATTCAGCCGATGGTTCTTGAAATTCTGATTTATTCTAGCACAGTGGGCTCCTGCCGGCTTGATTCTAGTAGTAGGGACCAGAAATGTATTATACTCGTATTCTCCACAAAATTTCAGTAACTTTACCCCATAACCCATGTCGATTTGAAAAAGTTTGCCCGACTTTATGTATTCAGCCGATGGTTCTTGAAATTCTGATTTATTCTAGCACAGTGGGCTCCTGCCGGCTTGATTCTAGTAGTAGGGACCAGAAATGTATTATACTCGTATTCTCCACAAAATTTCAGTAACTTTACCCCATAACCCATGTCGATTTGAAAAAGTTTGCCCGACTTTATGTATTCAGCCGATGGTTCTTGAAATTCTGATTTATTCTAGCACAGTGGGCTCCTGCCGGCTTGATTCTAGTAGTAGGGACCAGAAATGTATTATACTCGTATTCTCCACAAAATTTCAGTAACTTTACCCCATAACCCATGTCGATTTGAAAAAGTTTGCCCGACTTTATGTATTCAGCCGATGGTTCTTGAAATTCTGATTTATTCTAGCACAGTGGGCTCCTGCCGGCTTGATTCTAGTAGTAGGGACCAGAAATGTATTATACTCGTATTCTCCACAAAATTTCAGTAACTTTACCCCATAACCCATGTCGATTTGAAAAAGTTTGCCCGACTTTATGTATTCAGCCGATGGTTCTTGAAATTCTGATTTATTCTAGCACAGTGGGCTCCTGCCGGCTTGATTCTAGTAGTAGGGACCAGAAATGTATTATACTCGTATTCTCCACAAAATTTCAGTAACTTTACCCCATAACCCATGTCGATTTGAAAAAGTTTGCCCGACTTTATGTATTCAGCCGATGGTTCTTGAAATTCTGATTTATTCTAGCACAGTGGGCTCCTGCCGGCTTGATTCTAGTAGTAGGGACCAGAAATGTATTATACTCGTATTCTCCACAAAATTTCAGTAACTTTACCCCATAACCCATGTCGATTTGAAAAAGTTTGCCCGACTTTATGTATTCAGCCGATGGTTCTTGAAATTCTGATTTATTCTAGCACAGTGGGCTCCTGCCGGCTTGATTCTAGTAGTAGGGACCAGAAATGTATTATACTCGTATTCTCCACAAAATTTCAGTAACTTTACCCCATAACCCATGTCGATTTGAAAAAGTTTGCCCGACTTTATGTATTCAGCCGATGGTTCTTGAAATTCTGATTTATTCTAGCACAGTGGGCTCCTGCCGGCTTGATTCTAGTAGTAGGGACCAGAAATGTATTATACTCGTATTCTCCACAAAATTTCAGTAACTTTACCCCATAACCCATGTCGATTTGAAAAAGTTTGCCCGACTTTATGTATTCAGCCGATGGTTCTTGAAATTCTGATTTATTCTAGCACAGTGGGCTCCTGCCGGCTTGATTCTAGTAGTAGGGACCAGAAATGTATTATACTCGTATTCTCCACAAAATTTCAGTAACTTTACCCCATAACCCATGTCGATTTGAAAAAGTTTGCCCGACTTTATGTATTCAGCCGATGGTTCTTGAAATTCTGATTTATTCTAGCACAGTGGGCTCCTGCCGGCTTGATTCTAGTAGTAGGGACCAGAAATGTATTATACTCGTATTCTCCACAAAATTTCAGTAACTTTACCCCATAACCCATGTCGATTTGAAAAAGTTTGCCCGACTTTATGTATTCAGCCGATGGTTCTTGAAATTCTGATTTATTCTAGCACAGTGGGCTCCTGCCGGCTTGATTCTAGTAGTAGGGACCAGAAATGTATTATACTCGTATTCTCCACAAAATTTCAGTAACTTTACCCCATAACCCATGTCGATTTGAAAAAGTTTGCCCGACTTTATGTATTCAGCCGATGGTTCTTGAAATTCTGATTTATTCTAGCACAGTGGGCTCCTGCCGGCTTGATTCTAGTAGTAGGGACCAGAAATGTATTATACTCGTATTCTCCACAAAATTTCAGTAACTTTACCCCATAACCCATGTCGATTTGAAAAAGTTTGCCCGACTTTATGTATTCAGCCGATGGTTCTTGAAATTCTGATTTATTCTAGCACAGTGGGCTCCTGCCGGCTTGATTCTAGTAGTAGGGACCAGAAATGTATTATACTCGTATTCTCCACAAAATTTCAGTAACTTTACCCCATAACCCATGTCGATTTGAAAAAGTTTGCCCGACTTTATGTATTCAGCCGATGGTTCTTGAAATTCTGATTTATTCTAGCACAGTGGGCTCCTGCCGGCTTGATTCTAGTAGTAGGGACCAGAAATGTATTATACTCGTATTCTCCACAAAATTTCAGTAACTTTACCCCATAACCCATGTCGATTTGAAAAAGTTTGCCCGACTTTATGTATTCAGCCGATGGTTCTTGAAATTCTGATTTATTCTAGCACAGTGGGCTCCTGCCGGCTTGATTCTAGTAGTAGGGACCAGAAATGTATTATACTCGTATTCTCCACAAAATTTCAGTAACTTTACCCCATAACCCATGTCGATTTGAAAAAGTTTGCCCGACTTTATGTATTCAGCCGATGGTTCTTGAAATTCTGATTTATTCTAGCACAGTGGGCTCCTGCCGGCTTGATTCTAGTAGTAGGGACCAGAAATGTATTATACTCGTATTCTCCACAAAATTTCAGTAACTTTACCCCATAACCCATGTCGATTTGAAAAAGTTTGCCCGACTTTATGTATTCAGCCGATGGTTCTTGAAATTCTGATTTATTCTAGCACAGTGGGCTCCTGCCGGCTTGATTCTAGTAGTAGGGACCAGAAATGTATTATACTCGTATTCTCCACAAAATTTCAGTAACTTTACCCCATAACCCATGTCGATTTGAAAAAGTTTGCCCGACTTTATGTATTCAGCCGATGGTTCTTGAAATTCTGATTTATTCTAGCACAGTGGGCTCCTGCCGGCTTGATTCTAGTAGTAGGGACCAGAAATGTATTATACTCGTATTCTCCACAAAATTTCAGTAACTTTACCCCATAACCCATGTCGATTTGAAAAAGTTTGCCCGACTTTATGTATTCAGCCGATGGTTCTTGAAATTCTGATTTATTCTAGCACAGTGGGCTCCTGCCGGCTTGATTCTAGTAGTAGGGACCAGAAATGTATTATACTCGTATTCTCCACAAAATTTCAGTAACTTTACCCCATAACCCATGTCGATTTGAAAAAGTTTGCCCGACTTTATGTATTCAGCCGATGGTTCTTGAAATTCTGATTTATTCTAGCACAGTGGGCTCCTGCCGGCTTGATTCTAGTAGTAGGGACCAGAAATGTATTATACTCGTATTCTCCACAAAATTTCAGTAACTTTACCCCATAACCCATGTCGATTTGAAAAAGTTTGCCCGACTTTATGTATTCAGCCGATGGTTCTTGAAATTCTGATTTATTCTAGCACAGTGGGCTCCTGCCGGCTTGATTCTAGTAGTAGGGACCAGAAATGTATTATACTCGTATTCTCCACAAAATTTCAGTAACTTTACCCCATAACCCATGTCGATTTGAAAAAGTTTGCCCGACTTTATGTATTCAGCCGATGGTTCTTGAAATTCTGATTTATTCTAGCACAGTGGGCTCCTGCCGGCTTGATTCTAGTAGTAGGGACCAGAAATGTATTATACTCGTATTCTCCACAAAATTTCAGTAACTTTACCCCATAACCCATGTCGATTTGAAAAAGTTTGCCCGACTTTATGTATTCAGCCGATGGTTCTTGAAATTCTGATTTATTCTAGCACAGTGGGCTCCTGCCGGCTTGATTCTAGTAGTAGGGACCAGAAATGTATTATACTCGTATTCTCCACAAAATTTCAGTAACTTTACCCCATAACCCATGTCGATTTGAAAAAGTTTGCCCGACTTTATGTATTCAGCCGATGGTTCTTGAAATTCTGATTTATTCTAGCACAGTGGGCTCCTGCCGGCTTGATTCTAGTAGTAGGGACCAGAAATGTATTATACTCGTATTCTCCACAAAATTTCAGTAACTTTACCCCATAACCCATGTCGATTTGAAAAAGTTTGCCCGACTTTATGTATTCAGCCGATGGTTCTTGAAATTCTGATTTATTCTAGCACAGTGGGCTCCTGCCGGCTTGATTCTAGTAGTAGGGACCAGAAATTTATTATACTCGTATTCTCCACAAAATTTCAGTAACTTTACCCCATAACCCATGTCGATTTGAAAAAGTTTGCCCGACTTTATGTATTCAGCCGATGGTTCTTGAAATTCTGATTTATTCTAGCACAGTGGGCTCCTGCCGGCTTGATTCTAGTAGTAGGGACCAGAAATGTATTATACTCGTATTCTCCACAAAATTTCAGTAACTTTACCCCATAACCCATGTCGATTTGAAAAAGTTTGCCCGACTTTATGTATTCAGCCGATGGTTCTTGAAATTCTGATTTATTCTAGCACAGTGGGCTCCTGCCGGCTTGATTCTAGTAGTAGGGACCAGAAATGTATTATACTCGTATTCTCCACAAAATTTCAGTAACTTTACCCCATAACCCATGTCGATTTGAAAAAGTTTGCCCGACTTTATGTATTCAGCCGATGGTTCTTGAAATTCTGATTTATTCTAGCACAGTGGGCTCCTGCCGGCTTGATTCTAGTAGTAGGGACCAGAAATGTATTATACTCGTATTCTCCACAAAATTTCAGTAACTTTACCATAACCCATGTCGATTTGAAAAAGTTTGCCCGACTTTATGTATTCAGCCGATGGTTCTTGAAATTCTGATTTATTCTAGCACAGTGGGCTCCTGCCGGCTTGATTCTAGTAGTAGGGACCAGAAATGTATTATACTCGTATTCTCCACAAAATTTCAGTAACTTTACCCCATAACCCATGTCGATTTGAAAAAGTTTGCCCGACTTTATGTATTCAGCCGATGGTTCTTGAAATTCTGATTTATTCTAGCACAGTGGGCTCCTGCCGGCTTGATTCTAGTAGTAGGGACCAGAAATGTATTATACTCGTATTCTCCACAAAATTTCAGTAACTTTACCCATAACCCATGTCGATTTGAAAAAGTTTGCCCGACTTTATGTATTCAGCCGATGGTTCTTGAAATTCTGATTTATTCTAGCACAGTGGGCTCCTGCCGGCTTGATTCTAGTAGTAGGGACCAGAAATGTATTATACTCGTATTCTCCACAAAATTTCAGTAACTTTACCCCATAACCCATGTCGATTTGAAAAAGTTTGCCCGACTTTATGTATTCAGCCGATGGTTCTTGAAATTCTGATTTATTCTAGCACAGTGGGCTCCTGCCGGCTTGATTCTAGTAGTAGGGACCAGAAATGTATTATACTCGTATTCTCCACAAAATTTCAGTAACTTTACCCCATAACCCATGTCGATTTGAAAAAGTTTGCCCGACTTTATGTATTCAGCCGATGGTTCTTGAAATTCTGATTTATTCTAGCACAGTGGGCTCCTGCCGGCTTGATTCTAGTAGTAGGGACCAGAAATGTATTATACTCGTATTCTCCACAAAATTTCAGTAACTTTACCCCATAACCCATGTCGATTTGAAAAAGTTTGCCCGACTTTATGTATTCAGCCGATGGTTCTTGAAATTCTGATTTATTCTAGCACAGTGGGCTCCTGCCGGCTTGATTCTAGTAGTAGGGACCAGAAATGTATTATACTCGTATTCTCCACAAAATTTCAGTAACTTTACCCCATAACCCATGTCGATTTGAAAAAGTTTGCCCGACTTTATGTATTCAGCCGATGGTTCTTGAAATTCTGATTTATTCTAGCACAGTGGGCTCCTGCCGGCTTGATTCTAGTAGTAGGGACCAGAAATGTATTATACTCGTATTCTCCACAAAATTTCAGTAACTTTACCCCATAACCCATGTCGATTTGAAAAAGTTTGCCCGACTTTATGTATTCAGCCGATGGTTCTTGAAATTCTGATTTATTCTAGCACAGTGGGCTCCTGCCGGCTTGATTCTAGTAGTAGGGACCAGAAATGTATTATACTCGTATTCTCCACAAAATTTCAGTAACTTTACCCCATAACCCATGTCGATTTGAAAAAGTTTGCCCGACTTTATGTATTCAGCCGATGGTTCTTGAAATTCTGATTTATTCTAGCACAGTGGGCTCCTGCCGGCTTGATTCTAGTAGTAGGGACCAGAAATGTATTATACTCGTATTCTCCACAAAATTTCAGTAACTTTACCCCATAACCCATGTCGATTTGAAAAAGTTTGCCCGACTTTATGTATTCAGCCGATGGTTCTTGAAATTCTGATTTATTCTAGCACAGTGGGCTCCTGCCGGCTTGATTCTAGTAGTAGGGACCAGAAATGTATTATACTCGTATTCTCCACAAAATTTCAGTAACTTTACCCCATAACCCATGTCGATTTGAAAAAGTTTGCCCGACTTTATGTATTCAGCCGATGGTTCTTGAAATTCTGATTTATTCTAGCACAGTGGGCTCCTGCCGGCTTGATTCTAGTAGTAGGGACCAGAAATGTATTATACTCGTATTCTCCACAAAATTTCAGTAACTTTACCCCATAACCCATGTCGATTTGAAAAAGTTTGCCCGACTTTATGTATTCAGCCGATGGTTCTTGAAATTCTGATTTATTCTAGCACAGTGGGCTCCTGCCGGCTTGATTCTAGTAGTAGGGACCAGAAATGTATTATACTCGTATTCTCCACAAAATTTCAGTAACTTTACCCCATAACCCATGTCGATTTGAAAAAGTTTGCCCGACTTTATGTATTCAGCCGATGGTTCTTGAAATTCTGATTTATTCTAGCACAGTGGGCTCCTGCCGGCTTGATTCTAGTAGTAGGGACCAGAAATGTATTATACTCGTATTCTCCACAAAATTTCAGTAACTTTACCCCATAACCCATGTCGATTTGAAAAAGTTTGCCCGACTTTATGTATTCAGCCGATGGTTCTTGAAATTCTGATTTATTCTAGCACAGTGGGCTCCTGCCGGCTTGATTCTAGTAGTAGGGACCAGAAATGTATTATACTCGTATTCTCCACAAAATTTCAGTAACTTTACCCCATAACCCATGTCGATTTGAAAAAGTTTGCCCGACTTTATGTATTCAGCCGATGGTTCTTGAAATTCTGATTTATTCTAGCACAGTGGGCTCCTGCCGGCTTGATTCTAGTAGTAGGGACCAGAAATGTATTATACTCGTATTCTCCACAAAATTTCAGTAACTTTACCCCATAACCCATGTCGATTTGAAAAAGTTTGCCCGACTTTATGTATTCAGCCGATGGTTCTTGAAATTCTGATTTATTCTAGCACAGTGGGCTCCTGCCGGCTTGATTCTAGTAGTAGGGACCAGAAATGTATTATACTCGTATTCTCCACAAAATTTCAGTAACTTTACCCCATAACCATGTCGATTTGAAAAAGTTTGCCCGACTTTATGTATTCAGCCGATGGTTCTTGAAATTCTGATTTATTCTAGCACAGTGGGCTCCTGCCGGCTTGATTCTAGTAGTAGGGACCAGAAATGTATTATACTCGTATTCTCCACAAAATTTCAGTAACTTTACCCCATAACCCATGTCGATTTGAAAAAGTTTGCCCGACTTTATGTATTCAGCCGATGGTTCTTGAAATTCTGATTTATTCTAGCACAGTGGGCTCCTGCCGGCTTGATTCTAGTAGTAGGGACCAGAAATGTATTATACTCGTATTCTCCACAAAATTTCAGTAACTTTACCCCATAACCCATGTCGATTTGAAAAAGTTTGCCCGACTTTATGTATTCAGCCGATGGTTCTTGAAATTCTGATTTATTCTAGCACAGTGGGCTCCTGCCGGCTTGATTCTAGTAGTAGGGACCAGAAATGTATTATACTCGTATTCTCCACAAAATTTCAGTAACTTTACCCCATAACCCATGTCGATTTGAAAAAGTTTGCCCGACTTTATGTATTCAGCCGATGGTTCTTGAAATTCTGATTTATTCTAGCACAGTGGGCTCCTGCCGGCTTGATTCTAGTAGTAGGGACCAGAAATGTATTATACTCGTATTCTCCACAAAATTTCAGTAACTTTACCCCATAACCATGTCGATTTGAAAAAGTTTGCCCGACTTTATGTATTCAGCCGATGGTTCTTGAAATTCTGATTTATTCTAGCACAGTGGGCTCCTGCCGGCTTGATTCTAGTAGTAGGGACCAGAAATGTATTATACTCGTATTCTCCACAAAATTTCAGTAACTTTACCCCATAACCCATGTCGATTTGAAAAAGTTTGCCCGACTTTATGTATTCAGCCGATGGTTCTTGAAATTCTGATTTATTCTAGCACAGTGGGCTCCTGCCGGCTTGATTCTAGTAGTAGGGACCAGAAATGTATTATACTCGTATTCTCCACAAAATTTCAGTAACTTTACCCCATAACCCATGTCGATTTGAAAAAGTTTGCCCGACTTTATGTATTCAGCCGATGGTTCTTGAAATTCTGATTTATTCTAGCACAGTGGGCTCCTGCCGGCTTGATTCTAGTAGTAGGGACCAGAAATGTATTATACTCGTATTCTCCACAAAATTTCAGTAACTTTACCCCATAACCATGTCGATTTGAAAAAGTTTGCCCGACTTTATGTATTCAGCCGATGGTTCTTGAAATTCTGATTTATTCTAGCACAGTGGGCTCCTGCCGGCTTGATTCTAGTAGTAGGGACCAGAAATGTATTATACTCGTATTCTCCACAAAATTTCAGTAACTTTACCCCATAACCCATGTCGATTTGAAAAAGTTTGCCCGACTTTATGTATTCAGCCGATGGTTCTTGAAATTCTGATTTATTCTAGCACAGTGGGCTCCTGCCGGCTTGATTCTAGTAGTAGGGACCAGAAATGTATTATACTCGTATTCTCCACAAAATTTCAGTAACTTTACCCCATAACCCATGTCGATTTGAAAAAGTTTGCCCGACTTTATGTATTCAGCCGATGGTTCTTGAAATTCTGATTTATTCTAGCACAGTGGGCTCCTGCCGGCTTGATTCTAGTAGTAGGGACCAGAAATGTATTATACTCGTATTCTCCACAAAATTTCAGTAACTTTACCCCATAACCCATGTCGATTTGAAAAAGTTTGCCCGACTTTATGTATTCAGCCGATGGTTCTTGAAATTCTGATTTATTCTAGCACAGTGGGCTCCTGCCGGCTTGATTCTAGTAGTAGGGACCAGAAATGTATTATACTCGTATTCTCCAAAAATTTCAGTAACTTTACCCCATAACCCATGTCGATTTGAAAAAGTTTGCCCGACTTTATGTATTCAGCCGATGGTTCTTGAAATTCTGATTTATTCTAGCACAGTGGGCTCCTGCCGGCTTGATTCTAGTAGTAGGGACCAGAAATGTATTATACTCGTATTCTCCACAAAATTTCAGTAACTTTACCCCATAACCCATGTCGATTTGAAAAAGTTTGCCCGACTTTATGTATTCAGCCGATGGTTCTTGAAATTCTGATTTATTCTAGCACAGTGGGCTCTGCCGGCTTGATTCTAGTAGTAGGGACCAGAAATGTATTATACTCGTATTCTCCACAAAATTTCAGTAACTTTACCACATAACCCATGTCGATTTGAAAAAGTTTGCCCGACTTTATGTATTCAGCCGATGGTTCTTGAAATTCTGATTTATTCTAGCACAGTGGGCTCCTGCCGGCTTGATTCTAGTAGTAGGGACCAGAAATGTATTATACTCGTATTCTCCACAAAATTTCAGTAACTTTACCCCATAACCATGTCGATTTGAAAAAGTTTGCCCGACTTTATGTATTCAGCCGATGGTTCTTGAAATTCTGATTTATTCTAGCACAGTGGGCTCCTGCCGGCTTGATTCTAGTAGTAGGGACCAGAAATGTATTATACTCGTATTCTCCAAAATTTCAGTAACTTTACCCATAACCCATGTCGATTTGAAAAAGTTTGCCCGACTTTATGTATTCAGCCGATGGTTCTTGAAATTCTGATTTATTCTAGCACAGTGGGCTCCTGCCGGCTTGATTCTAGTAGTAGGGACCAGAAATGTATTATACTCGTATTCTCCACAAAATTTCAGTAACTTTACCCCATAACCCATGTCGATTTGAAAAAGTTTGCCCGACTTTATGTATTCAGCCGATGGTTCTTGAAATTCTGATTTATTCTAGCACAGTGGGCTCCTGCCGGCTTGATTCTAGTAGTAGGGACCAGAAATGTATTATACTCGTATTCTCCACAAAATTTCAGTAACTTTACCCCATAACCCATGTCGATTTGAAAAAGTTTGCCCGACTTTATGTATTCAGCCGATGGTTCTTGAAATTCTGATTTATTCTAGCACAGTGGGCTCCTGCCGGCTTGATTCTAGTAGTAGGACCAGAAATGTATTATACTCGTATTCTCCACAAAATTTCAGTAACTTTACCCCATAACCATGTCGATTTGAAAAAGTTTGCCCGACTTTATGTATTCAGCCGATGGTTCTTGAAATTCTGATTTATTCTAGCACAGTGGGCTCCTACCGGCTTGATTCTAGTAGTAGGGACCAGAAATGTATTATACTCGTATTCTCACAAAATTTCAGTAACTTTACCCCATAACCCATGTCGATTTGAAAAAGTTTGCCCGACTTTATGTATTCAGCCGATGGTTCTTGAAATTCTGATTTATTCTAGCACAGTGGGCTCGTACGGCTTGATTCTAGTAGTAGGGACCAGAAATGTATTATACTCGTATTCTCCACAAAATTTCAGTAACTTTACCCCAAAACCCATGTCGATTTGAAAAAGTTTGCCCGACTTTATGTATTCAGCCGATGGTTCTTGAAATTCTGATTTATTCTAGCACAGTGGGCTCTGCCGGCTTGATTCTAGTAGTAGGGACCAGAAATGTATTATACTCGTATTCTCCACAAAAATTCAGTAACTTTACCAGATAACCCATGTCGATTTGAAAAAGTTTGCCCGACTTTATGTATTCAGCCGATGGTTCTTGAAATTCTGATTTATTCTAGCACAGTGGCTCCTACCGGCTTGATTCTAGTAGTAGGGACCAGAAATGTATTATACTCGTATTCTCCACAAAATTTCAGTAACTTTACCCCATAACCCATGTCGATTTGAAAAAGTTTGCCCGACTTTATGTATTCAGCCGATGGTTCTTGAAATTCTGATTTATTCTAGCACAGTGGGCTCCTGCCGGCTTGATTCTAGTAGTAGGGACCAGAAATGTATTATACTCGTATTCTCCACAAAATTTCAGTAACTTTACCCCATAACCCATGTCGATTTGAAAAAGTTTGCCCGACTTTATGTATTCAGCCGATGGTTCTTGAAATTCTGATTTATTCTAGCACAGTGGGCTCGTACCGGCTTGATTCTAGTAGTAGGGACCAGAAATGTATTATACTCGTATTCTCCACAAAATTTCAGTAACTTTACCCCATAACCCATGTCGATTTGAAAAAGTTTGCCCGACTTTATGTATTCAGCCGATGGTTCTTGAAATTCTGATTTATTCTAGCACAGTGGGCTCCTACCGGCTTGATTCTAGTAGTAGGGACCAGAAATGTATTATACTCGTATTCTCCACAAAATTTCAGTAACTTTACCACAAACCCATGTCGATTTGAAAAAGTTTGCCCGACTTTATGTATTCAGCCGATGGTTCTTGAAATTCTGATTTATTCTAGCACAGTGGGCTCCTACCGGCTTGATTCTAGTAGTAGGGACCAGAAATGTATTATACTCGTATTCTCACAAAATTTCAGTAACTTTACCCCATAACCCATGTCGATTTGAAAAAGTTTGCCCGACTTTATGTATTCAGCCGATGGTTCTTGAAATTCTGATTTATTCTAGCACAGTGGGCTCCTACCGGCTTGATTCTAGTAGTAGGGACCAGAAATGTATTATACTCGTATTCTCCACAAAATTTCAGTAACTTTACCACCATCCATGTCGATTTGAAAAAGTTTGCCCGACTTTATGTATTCAGCCGATGGTTCTTGAAATTCTGATTTATTCTAGCACAATGGGCTCGTGCCGGCTTGATTCTAGTAGTAGGGACCAGAAATTATTATACTCGTATTCTCCACAAAATTTCAGTAACTTTACCCCATAACCCATGTCGATTTGAAAAAGTTTGCCCGACTTTATGTATTCAGCCGATGGTTCTTGAAATTCTGATTTATTCTAGCACAGTGGGCTCCTGCCGGCTTGATTCTAGTAGTAGGGACCAGAAATGTATTATACTCGTATTCTCCAAAAATTTCAGTAACTTTACCCATAACCCATGTCGATTTGAAAAAGTTTGCCCGACTTTATGTATTCAGCCGATGGTTCTTGAAATTCTGATTTATTCTAGCACAGTGGGCTCGTACCGGCTTGATTCTAGTAGTAGGGACCAGAAATGTATTATACTCGTATTCTCCACAAAATTTCAGTAACTTTACCCCATAACCCATGTCGATTTGAAAAAGTTTGCCCGACTTTATGTATTCAGCCGATGGTTCTTGAAATTCTGATTTATTCTAGCACAGTGGGCTCCTGCCGGCTTGATTCTAGTAGTAGGGACCAGAAATGTATTATACTCGTATTCTCCACAAAATTTCAGTAACTTTACCCCATACCCATGTCGATTTGAAAAAGTTTGCCCGACTTTATGTATTCAGCCGATGGTTCTTGAAATTCTGATTTATTCTAGCACAGTGGGCTCCTACCGCTTGATTCTAGTAGTAGGGACCAGAAATGTATTATACTCGTATTCTCCACAAAATTTCAGTAACTTTACCCCAAACCATGTCGATTTGAAAAAGTTTGCCCGACTTTATGTATTCAGCCGATGGTTCTTGAAATTCTGATTTATTCTAGCACAGTGGCTCCTACCGGCTTGATTCTAGTAGTAGGGACCAGAAATGTATTATACTCGTATTCTCCACAAAATTTCAGTAACTTTACCCATAACCCATGTCGATTTGAAAAAGTTTGCCCGACTTTATGTATTCAGCCGATGGTTCTTGAAATTCTGATTTATTCTAGCACAGTGGGCTCGTCCGGCTTGATTCTAGTAGTAGGGACCAGAAATGTATTATACTCGTATTCTCCACAAAATTTCAGTAACTTTACCCCATAAACCATATCGATTTGAAAAAGTTTGCCCGACTTTATGTATTCAGCCGATGGTTCTTGAAATTCTGATTTATTCTAGCACAGTGCTCCTACCGGCTTGATTCTAGTAGTAGGGACCAGAAATGTATTATACTCGTATTCTCCACAAAATTTCAGTAACTTTACCAGATAACCCATGTCGATTTGAAAAAGTTTGCCCGACTTTATGTATTCAGCCGATGGTTCTTGAAATTCTGATTTATTCTAGCACAATGGGCTCGTACCGGCTTGATTCTAGTAGTAGGGACCAGAAATGTATTATACTCGTATTCTCCACAAAATTTCAGTAACTTTACCCCATAACCCATGTCGATTTGAAAAAGTTTGCCCGACTTTATGTATTCAGCCGATGGTTCTTGAAATTCTGATTTATTCTAGCACAGTGGGCTCCTGCCGGCTTGATTCTAGTAGTAGGGACCAGAAATGTATTATACTCGTATTCTCCACAAAATTTCAGTAACTTTACCCCATAACCCATGTCGATTTGAAAAAGTTGCCCGACTTTATGTATTCAGCCGATGGTTCTTGAAATTCTGATTTATTCTAGCACAGTGGGCTCGTACCGGCTTGATTCTAGTAGTAGGGACCAGAAATGTATTATACTCGTATTCTCCACAAAATTTCAGTAACTTTACCCCATAACCCATGTCGATTTGAAAAAGTTTGCCCGACTTTATGTATTTAGCCGATGGTTCTTGAAATTCTGATTTATTCTAGCACAGTGGGCTCTACCGGCTTGATTCTAGTAGTAGGGACCAGAAATGTATTATACTCGTATTCTCCACAAAATTTCAGTAACTTTACCAATAACCCATGTCGATTTGAAAAAGTTTGCCCGACTTTATGTATTCAGCCGATGGTTCTTGAAATTCTGATTTATTCTAGCACAAGGGCTCGTACCGGCTTGATTCTAGTAGTAGGGACCAGAAATGTATTATACTCGTATTCTCCACAAAAATTTCAGTAACTTTACCCATAACCCATGTCGATTTGAAAAAGTTTGCCCGACTTTATGTATTCAGCCGATGGTTCTTGAAATTCTGATTTATTCTAGCACAGTGGGCTCCTGCCGGCTTGATTCTAGTAGTAGGGACCAGAAATGTATTATACTCGTATTCTCCACAAAATTCAGTAACTTTACCCCATAACCCATGTCGATTTGAAAAAGTTTGCCCGACTTTATGTATTCAGCCGATGGTTCTTGAAATTCTGATTTATTCTAGCACAGTGGGCTCCTGCCGGCTTGATTCTAGTAGTAGGGACCAGAAATGTATTATACTCGTATTCTCCACAAAAATTTCAGTAACTTACCCCATAAACCATGTCGATTTGAAAAAGTTTGCCCGACTTTATGTATTCAGCCGATGGTTCTTGAAATTCTGATTTATTCTAGCACAGTGGGCTCCTGCCGGCTTGATTCTAGTAGTAGGGACCAGAAATGTATTATACTCGTATTCTCCAAAAATTTCAGTAACTTTACCCCATAACCCATGTCGATTTGAAAAAGTTTGCCCGACTTTATGTATTCAGCCGATGGTTCTTGAAATTCTGATTTATTCTAGCACAGTGGGCTCGTACCGGCTTGATTCTAGTAGTAGGGACCAGAAATGTATTATACTCGTATTCTCCACAAAATTTCAGTAACTTTACCCCATAACCCATGTCGATTTGAAAAAGTTTGCCCGACTTTATGTATTCAGCCGATGGTTCTTGAAATTCTGATTTATTCTAGCACAGTGGGCTCCTACCGGCTTGATTCTAGTAGTAGGGACCAGAAATGTATTATACTCGTATTCTCCACAAAATTTCAGTAACTTTACCCCATAACCCATATCGATTTGAAAAAGTTTGCCCGACTTTATGTATTCAGCCGATGGTTCTTGAAATTCTGATTTATTCTAGCACAGTGGGCTCCTGCCGCTTGATTCTAGTAGTAGGGACCAGAAATGTATTATACTCGTATTCTCCACAAAATTTCAGTAACTTTACCATAAACCCATGTCGATTTGAAAAAGTTTGCCCGACTTTATGTATTCAGCCGATGGTTCTTGAAATTCTGATTTATTCTAGCACAGTGGGCTCTGCCGGCTTGATTCTAGTAGTAGGGACCAGAAATGTATTATACTCGTATTCTCCACAAAATTTCAGTAACTTTACCCCATAACCCATGTCGATTTGAAAAAGTTTGCCCGACTTTATGTATTCAGCCGATGGTTCTTGAAATTCTGATTTATTCTAGCACAGTGGGCTCCTACCGGCTTGATTCTAGTAGTAGGGACCAGAAATGTATTATACTCGTATTCTCCACAAAATTTCAGTAACTTTACCCCATAACCCATGTCGATTTGAAAAAGTTTGCCCGACTTTATGTATTCAGCCGATGGTTCTTGAAATTCTGATTTATTCTAGCACAGTGGGCTCCTGCCGGCTTGATTCTAGTAGTAGGGACCAGAAATGTATTATACTCGTATTCTCCACAAAATTTCAGTAACTTTACCAGATAACCCATGTCGATTTGAAAAAGTTTGCCCGACTTTATGTATTCAGCCGATGGTTCTTGAAATTCTGATTTATTCTAGCACAGTGGGCTCGTACCGGCTTGATTCTAGTAGTAGGGACCAGAAATTTATTATACTCGTATTCTCCACAAAATTTCAGTAACTTTACCCCATAACCATATCGATTTGAAAAAGTTTGCCCGACTTTATGTATTCAGCCGATGGTTCTTGAAATTCTGATTTATTCTAGCACAGTGGGCTCCTGCCGGCTTGATTCTAGTAGTAGGGACCAGAAATGTATTATACTCGTATTCTCCACAAAATTTCAGTAACTTTACCCATAACCCATGTCGATTTGAAAAAGTTTACCCGACTTTATGTATTGCCGATGGTTCTTGAAATTCTGATTTATTCTAGCACAGTTTGCTCGTACCGGCTTGATTCTAGTAGTAGGGACCAGAAATGTATATACTCGTATTCACAAAATTTCAGTAACTTTACCCCATAACCCATGTCGATTTGAAAAAGTTTGCCCGACTTTATGTATTCAGCCGATGGTTCTTGAAATTCTGATTTATTCTAGCACAGTGGGCTCTGACCGGCTTGATTCTAGTAGTAGGGACCAGAAATGTATTATACTCGTATTCTCCACAAAATTTCAGTAACTTTACCCCATAACCCATGTCGATTTGAAAAAGTTTGCCCGACTTTATGTATTCAGCCGATGGTTCTTGAAATTCTGATTTATTCTAGCACAATGGGCTCCTGCCGGCTTGATTCTAGTAGTAGGGACCAGAAATGTATTATACTCGTATTCTCACAAAATTTCAGTAACTTTACCCATAACCCATGTCGATTTGAAAAAGTTTGCCCGACTTATGTATTCAGCCGATGGTTCTTGAAATTCTGATTTATTCTAGCACAGTGGGCTCGTACGGCTTGATTCTAGTAGTAGGGACCAGAAATTATTATACTCGTATTCTCCACAAAATTTCAGTAACTTTACCCCATAACCCATGTCGATTTGAAAAAGTTTGCCCGACTTTATGTATTCAGCCGATGGTTCTTGAAATTCTGATTTATTCTAGCACAGTGGGCTCCTACCGGCTTGATTCTAGTAGTAGGGACCAGAAATTATTATACTCGTATTCTCCACAAAATTTCAGTAACTTTACCCATAACCCATGTCGATTTGAAAAAGTTTACCGACTTTATGTATTCAGCCATGGTTCTTGAAATTCTGATTTATTCTAGCACAGTGGGCTCCTGCCGGCTTGATTCTAGTAGTAGGGACCAGAAATGTATTATACTCGTATTCTCCAAAAAATTTCAGTAACTTACCAAACCCATGTCGATTGAAAAAGTTACCCGACTTTATGTATTCAGCCGATGGTTCTTGAAATTCTGATTTATTCTAGCACAGTGGCTGTACGGCTTGATTCTAGTAGTAGGGACCAGAAATGTATTATACTCGTATTCTCCAAAAAATTTCAGTAACTTTACCCCATAACCCATGTCGATTTGAAAAAGTTTACCCGACTTTATGTATTCAGCCGATGGTTCTTGAAATTCTGATTTATTCTAGCACAGTGGGCTCATACCGCTTGATTCTAGTAGTAGGAA